>JACN01088300.1:0-19842 GCA_000787155.1 Scartelaos histophorus | reverse complement strand
CCGTCTCTTCTTCTCCTTCTCTCCTCCTCTGCTCCGCGCGCGGGTGTGTGAGCGCGCGAGCCGCGTGCGCGAGACAAGTGGGCAAAGGCTCCGCCTCGTTCAAAAAAGCGAGCGAGAAAAAAGGGAAAAGCAAACTGATACACACCTCTCAATTCTGGCAGGAGGAAAAGAATAGGAGTGTTTATGAAGCGTCCAAGTAAACAGCGGGATAACCAGGCAGAGCAGAGGCTACTTCCCCGCGTTAAACACCGACTACCGTGTTTCAGCACCGGAGCTTGTCCCGCTGCCTTCAGGATTAAGTTCATCTAAAGGTGGATCATTATCTAAATCCGAGATAACAAGCGAATTTGAAATGCGTAGCCTGCCATGCTATTCCTGGAGCCCCCAAAGCCGACGTGTGAACTCCCAGTAAACAGCCTGTCGAGGTAGGACTCCATTATCGTCAAGGTGTTTTAAAAATACATATTTCGCTGTAGTTTGAGAGCAATCCTCGCATCGCTGTCCATGTGTCCCTGCGCCATCAGCGAAGAGGGACAAGGGAGGGTGGGAGCAGTGCGTTAGCATGTCCTCCTCTAGCTGCTCAAGTGATGTGGGAATAGCCGCTATTAACTCCCTAATGAGCTGTCCACTTTGTACAAGGAACATCTTTAAGTTCACTTTAAGTTTTTATGTATGTTCTTCGGTGCGTTTGGGAAAGTTACTGCACTATTTTAATAGCTATATAAAAGTTTTGGATATTATGTGTGTCATGTGTAAGCACACCCAGTTGCATTTTCTGAGTAATTAAGAGCAATTAGACAGACAGTCAGATTTCCTATGAACACCTGCAGATTACAAAGAAAGTAAAGAATGTGCTCCAACTTTTTACACATTGCATTTAGCTATTTATCAAGCAGTTATTGATGCTTTGGTTCATTTAAACTAACATAATAGTCCACTGCTGTAATAAGAGCAACTAGAGACAACAGCCTAATCATGGTATCTGCATATTAAGTTATTTCAGAAATTGAAAATGTTCTTATATTTGAATACAAAACAAAATTTCACACCAGAAACCTAATTATGCAAATACAAACAAAACAAAAAACTGGTGCACTAAGGTCACATTGATCACTTAAATAGTTGTTTCTATTACAAAACAAACACTAAAACCACTTACTTGTCTATGAACTAACATTATATGTGTTACTTGAATTTTTTGCCAGGCTGAATGTTGGCAGCACTTTTACAGGGGAACCCACTTTTTGAAAAACTCTTTTAGAGGCTTATATGGAGGAGAGCTGGACGTAAAAGGAGAATGTGGTGGTGCAGGAGGAGGTGGAGGAGGGCGTCTCTATTGTCTGGCCAGTGAAGGGGTGGGGATTGGAGGCAGTATGCAGATGTGCTGCTGGCAACGGACATCTGCTCTCTCCCCCTGTGGGCATTGTCGCTACAGGCAGGGGAACTTAGCGAGGAGTCTGGCCGCTCAGAAAAGGCCCTTTGTGGATGAGAGAGGAGCTGGAGTTTGCTAAATGTTTGGTTTTCAAACTTGGAATATGTCAGATGATGGCAATGCTGCTTGTACACCTGTCTTTGTAATTTAGACATGCACAAAAGAGAATAAAATACGCATACAATAGTAATAAATTAATGCAAATAAAATACATTGGAATCTTTATGTCAAATAGATAAATTAACTATGGAAATAACTGCAATGATGCAAATAATAGAATTTGGGTTTCTGCAATTTCTTATCATCACTGATCATCTTGGGTCCACAGCCAATCTGTCATTTAGTGTGTGGCCTGGAGCAGAGGGAAGACATTTTACTTTTTTTGTTAAATGTTATCTGCACTTGTGTTTTTTTATGTTAAGAATTAAAAACTTAACATTATTTTTATTGTTTGCGAAAACACAATTTACAATCAAATTAAAATCACCTTCTGACAGTTTGAGGGAGAACATTTTGACATATTACCCAGACCTAGAAACAAATATATACACACTATGCGGATGGGAGTTGGGTCTGTAATGGTATAATATATGAAGTTAACAGTTATCTATTACATAAAGGAAAGTTGTTTCTAATTCCTAAAAGTAAGCTAGCCTATAAATTTCAAAAAGCCCCAGTTCTTGATAATAAATGAGTATTTTTCATGTTTCAACCACGCAGTGTACTGTATGTAGCCTACGCTCGCCTCTCCCCACATCCCCTCCCGTCATCCTCCGTTTTCACTCCCCAGGGGCTCCAACTTCCTCTCCTGTCTCTGTGGCCTGCCCGTGTTCAGATATGAAAGCATGGCCTCCCCAGTGCTGGGAAAAAAAACAAATCACATGCAACATCACAATGTACATGACAGTTCCTATCAGGTCGTTTGATATATCGCTAAGGTATAAAATGCCAAGAAAATGTAAAACCAACCCTTTTTAATATTTATGCTACCTACCGTACGGCTTGTTTGATAGCAGCTATCATTGTCGATGCTTGTGTGCATGTGTGTGTGTGTTTGCGTCTCATTTGCTTCAACACGTATTCCCTGGTGGCTGATGGGAGTCAGTGTGCTGTGATTACGAACATGATTTGTGCTTGTACGGAGCACTGTTGAACACGGCTGATCTGCAGAGCTACATGCTTGCGTAGCCACTCATTTCTGTGTGTTTTTTTGTGCTGTGTTTCAGAACAGAGAGGGGAAGCAGGAGCAGCGGTGCAGGGAGAGATGATAGCTTTTGAAAGCGCAGGTGCTGTCTCTCACTCTGCTCAACGCCGTCTTGTTATTGGACAGGGAGCCCATGCTGTTTATTGCATTGCTGTCATGTCCTACTTTTTTCTAGCTCGTATCAAACAGTGAATCTTGGCAGAATTTTGTGGCAGGCTGAGGAAAGAATATGAAACAGTGAATCAACCGTCTGTTTTTGAAGGCGCACAAGCAAAGCAATTACAATTGGTTAATCATATTCTCAGAGTCTAATACTCCCATTTAACACCGTGATTTGGACGCAGCTGAAATAGCTCTTGTGAACTCTACTGAGAATTCCCATAATGGCCAGGGCTCTAACGGCTCCTAAAAGTTCCCGTAGGAGTTGGTTTGAGAGGATTTCGCAGTCATGTGAGAGTGCTATGCATTGTGCAGAAGGAGGTAATGGGTGTGAAATTACACTGTGCCATCTGCAAGGGGCTACAATGTACAGCTCTGTGTCACCCGCATATAAACTGCTGGCACAGGCACTGCTCTTCCAGGTGTGATTAAAACTAACCCTTGGCATAAACAGCTGCAAATCTTAATCTTTTTAAGTTTTTCTTTGTTTAATGACAGCGCCCTTCGCACCTGTCAAAACAGTGCTCCTCTTGTGTTTGCTGTCTGGTTGAAAGAAGAAATTTGATACCTTTTGTACAATTTCAAAGAGTTAAAGATTGTAGTTTTTTCAAAGTTGTTGTAGTTGTTCTTGAGTATAGACAAAGACAGACTTGGTGGTGTGTTTTTGCATAATGGCTCCACTTTTCTGCACCTGTTTTGGTTATATTGTGTCTTTCTTTTTCTTCCAGTTGTGCAGATGAATTTTGAGTAAGATTGATGTGAACTCTTGAAGGCAGCAGGTGCGACTGTGATTTCCTGCACAGATAAAGCCTGTTTGCCCAGTCTGCTAACACACACGCCCTGGTTGCTCTTAAGTTTACACTTTTGTATAAAGGAGACATAGAATCATCATTCATTGTTTACTGCTAATGGTGCATCAAGTCTGCAATTTATTTTTAATGTACAATTTACTTTTAAAACTGGTACTGCAAGCTCGGGCTACACTGGCATCACACAAGCTGCCAGCTCTGCCAAATCACAATGAGGTATTTTATCATCGTCTCAGCAGTGGCCAGAAAACAAGCGGTATAAATGCCAGGGCTGTATTTTAAAACATTAAGTTTTTAATTGAGACAACACTACATGATATACTCTGCTACCAGTGCCAAATTCTGAGGTTAGCATCCAATTTGTTTGCTCAATATGCTACGCTACTTTTAAATGTTACTGGACATAAAAAATAATATATCTTATATAGCTATATTTTTACACATTTATTTGGGAATACATATGTTTTTATAATTTATGCTGCTTTTAAATAATTAATGACAATTTAAATGTTTACAAGTACACACTATAAATCCACAAATTAAGAATTGCTTGATATAGATAAAATTTACATGAACTAGTTTTATTTTTTAATTTGTAATTATTCGATGACTAGGCTCAGGGTTATATCATAACCTACATAAAGGTAGATATGTTATAATTGAACATGATTAGACATATTTTGTCTTAGATAAGTAAATGTTTAAACAAAAGTGGAATAAAACAATTAGATTGTGCCGAGTAAAGCGTAACTTGTGCATTATTAATGAAACGGCTTATATAAACCCGTAGTGAGTGTGGACACTGGATGATTAAAAAAGCATTTCCTTAAATTATTAACTCATTATATCAGCGGTGGGTGCAGTGGAGGATGTTTACCATGGCCTGTATTTATGTGGCTGGGAGTTGGCTCTCAGCACTTGGCCGTCTAATAACCTCCCACCAGGTGTAAACCATCGCAGTGTGTCGCCCGTCACTGCTCCTCGTTAATGACCAGCCATTTCCCTCCAAAGAAGCCCTAATTGCTCTCCTCTGCACTGGTGGGCATTATGCAAGAGCGAGGGACAGAGCCATGGAAGGGTGCAGTTGAAATCTAAAGGCAATGTTCTCCGCCGCCATGGTGAAGTGTTTGCCAACAGTGATTTCTCCTCCTGACCCCTCCTCTCTGGCTCTTGCACATGGTAAGTGCTCTAACCACCTGCCATTAACTTTCATGCAAACCTCGCTGGATTAGGAATGAATAGCGGCACTGCCGTCCAACTATGTGTGTCCACCGTATGTGTTTGTGTGTCACTTTGAGGAGAACTAGCTAAAGACAAAGCACCATCTGCACACAGCAGGTTGTCCTGACTGCCCGCTCTCCTCTCTGGGACATAGGAGAGGCGTTTTGCACAGCATTGTTATGAAACTGTTCCTGCCGCTGTTGTTGCTACGCTGCTTGTAAATGCTGACAGCTAATAATGTCCTCCTAGATGACAGTGCCTTGCTGGAGCCACAGAGACAGAGACTAATGAAGAGACAGGAAGTGAAACAAGGGGCTGATACAGTAGAAGAGAACAGAGATCCTTCTCTGTGTGTGAGCTGGTGAAGTTTGGTCTAAAGATCACACACGTACAGAGTGAAACTCCAGCCAGCTGTATTGTGTTTTATTTCCTCTTTCTCTTGTTCCTTCCTTCCTGTACGGTAGGTATTCTCCTGCCTCAGCGTCTCCGTGGCGATGGCAGCTGGTGGAGGAAGGGCTTGATTGTGTCAGAGAGCTCCCTGCTCAGTCCAGCTGACATAGACTTGTGTCAGGAGGATCCATGGTGCTGATGTTAGGGAAGCAGAGAGTGAAAGAGATGTCGAAAATGCTGAAGTGGGCCTGGGCCAGTGGAGAGATGCCTCTGTTTGTTTGCCTTTCTGCTGAGCACCACTTCACACAGAAAAGTTTTTTGGCTGAATTTGCTGACGGCGTGAAAGGAAGAAAGGAGTGTGAGTTGTGGGAGTCACTGGTGGGCACTCGGAGCCGCGGCTATTGTGGGTCTGTGACATTGACATTTGGACGCGCCGAGGGGGAGAAAAGAGTTAAAAAGCATGAGTTTTTTAGCTGTCTCTTACCACACAGTGTTTTGCCTCTGCAAACATTCGCCACATGAATATGCATGATAAGTCCTCTTTTCTTCTTTGCCCTCTGAGCTGTATTTTTTCTACCCAGAGACCTGTCGTGTTGTGTTTGATTGGCCCTGACATTTGAAAAGGTCCTTGAAAAAAAGTTGTTTATGACAACTGGAGAACTCTCCTTGCAGCAGAGTAAAAATGGCATTTTGAAAGGAGCACAGCTCCTGCATATTTAAATGCTAATAGCTGGGTGAATGTGCAGGCTAATAGGATGTTTCAATCTGGAGGATTGCAGTATGCAGTCCCTTGGCCTGAGAGCTGCTTTGAAGAGCTGAGGACGATGCATCCGTTTATTTTGGTGACTGGTACTGATGAGTCTGAAGTTTGTTTTATATACAAATAAGGATGCATTTGTTTCTTTATGAGTGTGATTATGTCAGCACATAAGACAAAACAAGTGCTTATTTTCAGAAGTAACCCTCAGGGAGTTTTGGAAGATCTGGCATCTGTAGAGTATTATTGCGATGGTTATGATGCAGATAAAGTTTAACAGCTTGTTTTACAAGCTTTCAGATGTTGTGTCAGAGTGGGCTGCTGTTTCAGCTTGAGCCCCTGGGGTTTGGACTGGGCAGCCCTGCAGTGAAGCTCTAGGTCCCTGTTTTATTATGCACCATGTGTTAACAGAGGCCAGACACAAGTGCCATGAATCCCCCTGGACTTTGACCGGCTTTCTGTGTTTGGCCTCATGGCCTTGGTCTGTTTCAAACTCTTACACTGGATTACAGGTTGTTCACAACAAGTCTTTGCCCTTTCATTACTTCCATCTTTTAGCGCATATTAAAAAGCTTTTAATTTCAATTTTCTGCTGTAACGTTCACTTGGTAACAGTTGTTGACACATGCTACCTCACATTAAAAGGGTTTAGAACACAGTTTAGGTGTACAAGTGGCTCACTAGTTTGCTTTTAAGACACACTCATCCTGTTGCACTAATGGAAAAGTGTAATTTCTTGTGAAAGTAGTTGAAAAGGTCTCCTGGCTGTGTTGATTTATTGAATGCCACAGTTCAGGGGGTGAATATGTGAAGATTAGCGTGTCCAAAGAACATGCAGTTTGTTTTTTAAAGCCCTAAGTTCACCTTTGCTGCGCACTATCGCTGCTCTAACACACTGGGTTAAAGTGCCTTCATATCATGCTTTTTATGCATTTAACAGCCTTTTACTTGCTTAAATGTTGGCACACATCCAGACAGGAAAATCTGGCAGCTGTCCATGGATCCATTTGACTCCTAAAGCACACAGTTAAGAGAGGGACTGTACTTCCTATTGATTTAGACGAGCTCCGGATCACTGCTGTATCTGCACTGACACATGCACAAAATCACATAGCGGCAATTATTATATCTCCTTGTTCTGCCTCTCATCGCTCTTGTTACATAAAATGGTGTATTATCTTGTCAGTTCTTCCAGTTCAAAAGTGTTGACAATGTGAGTGGTGAAGCTGAGCGATGGCGTCTTATCACCTTGGCTAAATCTCCATTATGAATATGGATATTATCAGTGTTTGGTGAGCCCCAGGCTAGTCCTTTGATTCTGCACTGCCGAGAAGCACAGTGGGACGGTTGGCTTTTCAACTCATCAGCTTGTTCGCTCTGAAGGATGTTTGATTTGCTGGCATATGGAGATGTTTGATTCCTGATCCCAAAGAAAGAGGATTTACAGAGGGTTAATGTTTGACAGAGTCCCTCCTACTCGGAGCTCGGTAAACACTTCTCCTGGGAGTTAGTCTGCGGTTTGGATTTTTGTGACTTCTGTAAAATGATCCTTTTTCATGCTAAACTCATGTTTGTTTTGTTCTATTCATTTTCTTCATCCCCATCAATCACTGAGCAGTTTTACGTGAGACAGACATTTATTCATTTCACTTCCAATATCATTTGGCTTGTTACAAACATTTTGCCCTTTTTTCCATCTGAAGACAGGCCAGTCCATTAGTAAGATAACAAAGCTGCAATATGTTGTCCAACTTTCTTTTTCTATAAATAAACTGCTTGCTTTCTGCTGACACACAAACGCGTCACATTAAAGCAGCTTAGCCTAATTTTAAAAAAAAATAAATGAACCTTCCAATATTATTCAACACTGTGACTATGCATTGCAGTTTGAAAGATCAGTTTGTTTTTGAAAGCCTTAAAGTTGATGTAGCGAGGGGAACATCTCAGTTGAATTTCACGCATCGGTCGCTTTTTTCAGGTAGCTATAAAATTGCTTTTTTTGCTGGGTTTTGTTTTGTTATTTTTGCCCGGAAGATGCCACAGGGATGTTGTTTTCATTTCTCCGCGCTCTATGATAAACTGGTGGTAAGATGCTCTTGTGTGTTTTCAGGTCTCCTCAGCCTCCAGGGGAAGTTTCAGATCAGAAACCTGGCTGTGCAGAGCTTTCTGTTGGTTATTCTCTGGCCCTGACCTCTGTGCGGCCGTCTCTCCATCGCTGAGCTCGCTGTCCTTTATTTTCTCTAAATAACAGTAGTGCGCCCTAATCCATCAGTGCCTCCGTGCAGTCAGCGTCTCCCTCTCCGCTGTGAGCTCCTCCTCGCAGGTGTCTCAAGTGCACATCGGCCTTTTCTCTGATTGTCTCTGTCCACGCTGCTGTCCTTGGTGTCCAGACTCAGGCTACCAAAACAACTTGTCCAATTAGATATGCCCATCATGTGGCTGTGGATGCTGTACAAAAAATTGTGGGCTAACAAATACATTTTTAACTTAAAGAAGTAGGGCTGCAGTGATTGATATACTTCTTGATACATGGTCCAGAATATACAATTTCTTTTTTTTTTTTTTCGTCTATTGTTGATATGCTAATTATCTATGAACATCATTATAATTATACTATATTTTCTCATTCTCTTTCTGGGTCTGTGAACGTGAGGCATAATTAACCCTTGACCCCATATGTGTATTGTATTGTTAGTGTTGTATTGATTCAGTATTATATTGTATTGTTATATGCCAAAAAAAATAAGTGGGAGTTGAAGGACATTTGTTGGTTAAAATGGAAAAAATAGGGTTTTTTTTTTAGATTTACAAACAAATATACAAAGCTTCTTTTTGGTTTTGACAGAAAATTCTTTTAAACTGGAATTGAACCTGGTCAGAGTTCATTTGTTTCCTTTCTGCTGGTGAAAGAAACATCTCCACTTTCCTCTTAACTGTACAGTTTTGAACACAAGCTTAGGGCATTTATGTAAATGCAATAAAAGCACAGACTTTTTCCCTTTTCCATTTTTCAAATAAACTCATTAGCATTTTCAACTTTTCATTGCTCACTATCTCTGTTCAGATGTGGTAATGTAGATTGTTACTAGAAAATGTTGCCTCTTTATGTCCATATGGCATCAGATAGTATGCATTTTTAAATCATGGTTTTATAGTTGGATAATATTGTACTACTCTGAGACAATTACTTCCTTTAGCACATTGTTAGCATGAGGAGGAGGTTGACTGTAAGTGTAGATAATTTGCAGTTACCATCCAGTCGTTGTCTTTAACTAAAATATAGACACCGACGTGTATTCCTGTAATGTCAAACCAATTAAACCGAGCTATTATTCACTGCGTACCATGAAAGTGGAGAACAACAGAACAAAAAGTCATGACATCCGATTTAATTACACCCAGCTGTAATCACAACTACACTAGACCTGTTGCTGACTTAAGTTACCCTATATGGTCCACTTTTCATAAACAGTATGATGTCTGTGTAATCCTGCAGTTGTCTAGGTAGGATCCTTTGCGTAATAGATTAAAAAATGCAATTGAGTCAACTGGACTGGACTTTTAACTAAGAGCAACTGTAAACAAGTAGATGTGTCGGTTTCAGTGTAGTTTCAGTATAGTTTTGGCAGATATAAGGTATTGTCCACGAGCTTGGATGATCTATGTGACACCTTCAATCAAAAACTTTTGTCCGGTTGACCAAATAGATTTTTTTCTTCTGCTCAGCATGACGTACGAGTGAGCAGCCCCCCTCCCCGGAGACTGGACGCAGCTATAAACCCACCTTGGCCCCGGTTTTGCAGTCATCGCGTCTGTGTGGGCCCAGCTGAGACTGACAGATGGAATCATTTCACAGGCAGACATAGAGGCAGGCTACAGGAGAGCGCGGTGTGCTTTAACAGTGCTGGCGTCGCGGTGGAGGGTGCACTAATCTAGGTCAGTGGTGTTTCGGTGCACAGATAGGTGGCCTCTGGGGCAACTTGGCCTTTCCTTAACCCCATTAACACGACTAACATGCAGTCTGCTCGTATTATAGCTCGCATCCTAAGAGCTAACAAGATGGTAATGCTGTGAGCAGGTTGATGGAGTCTCAGCTAGTACACTGCAATTATCACTCACTTTGTCAGTCACACGGCTAATCACAAGGAAATCCATAGGCACTGCATTAATGGCTTAATTAACACGGAGGCCTGTTGGAGTCCTTATGCAGTGATTGGCGTATTGTCACATTCCATAGGTTACGATTGGTTTCATTACTATCTTTACGAACGTGTGCTCTGCAATTTATTATTTCTAATGACATTTACAAGACATTAATCTGAGTCCACTTCCACTCGCAACCTCATAACTAAGCCAGAAAGTGTCCTTCATTAGTGGTAGGGATGTCACAATATGAAACTTTCCTGTTATGACTGATGTGAGAAGGCGCATCACATTTTCACAATTATTCCTGATTGTTTACCATAACTAATCTACAGTGACATTCATAATTCACTTTCATTTACATGTAAAATAGATGATCATTCTTCTATTATGTGACCATCATTATGATAAAGTAAGGTTCATGTGACATAAACATTCATATTTCCAGTTACTTTTTTTGGCGTGTTGATTGAATTGAAATATATTGGGATCAAGAATCACGACTGTCAATTAACCAAATATCTACTTCAACAGGTTATTGATTATTTTAATATAATTCATAAATCATTCGAAATCAATGACACCGTTGTGAGCGTTTATCATTAAACATACAGTCCAGAGTGAACTTGAAATTGGATTGGAGTCACTGTCTGTCTCTATCATAGATGTAAACTTATGGAAAGACCCACTGAGATTAAGTCTTGGCCCTTCCTACCAAGCAAAGCAAAAAAGCAAAATAAAAATCCAAACATTTATCTTTAATAATGGCTCCCTGATGGAAACCGAAACACCTCAAGAACATTGTACAGCTGACCCGATGAAGTCTCTACAATAGCAAAAATATACTCCGTTGCCAAAAACAGAAGAAAGGTCCTGCTTATTGTAGCATTTAATCTTGTCACTATCCCAAACAACTATCTGGATATGAAAACATTGCATTATACACATCATAATAACTAATTGTGCAGCAAAAAGATCATTCGCAGTGTTGTACTCTTTTTAGCTCTGCCTCTCCCACTGCGAATGACATCTTACTGTCATGAACCCCCTCTTTAGAAATGTCAAATTGTGAGCAAGCACTCATCGAAAATATTCACATTTGCACCCGCGCTCTTAATTGATCTTGGCTTAATTTGCAGATTAATTGCTTTTTACCAGCACTGCATATGCATCAGGTCCTCAGCAGCTAATTGGTAGGAAGACAGATCATCAAGTTCACCAATTACGCGGTGCGCTACACACCCCGAACACGCAAAAATGTACAAGTGTGTGTAATTAAAAGGAAACTATTTTAAGTGGGATCATGAAGATGCGTATGAAGTTTTTATTATGGAGATAGTGCTGCTCTGTAATGCTCCTAATGGATAATGGGGGAGGTTGAGCATGACTTTGTAGTAGCATCAACCAAACTGCGTTTTTGTTTCTAATTGCTTCTCTTAACTGGGAATATTTTATCTCGCAAACGTACCATTTTAACGTAGTCTTGAACAAATGTGGGATAACTCTGCGCTTTGTAATATATTTAAAAATCGCTCTATTCAACAAGTCAACAGATGGTTTGTAATAGTTTAAAGATGACTTGTAGTAGTAGCCAAGTAAAAATCCACATAGCCAGTACAAAGGAATTAATCATGTACTGAAGCCAAGATCTAAAAAAGTGTTCCAACTCCAGAGTGTTGAAACTGCTGCAGCGGTTTAAAACTTTGGCATGGTTTGCGGGCACTGGCTTTTTCTTCAGGTTTCTTACAGTAACGCTCTGGCACGGTTGGTGTTTGTAGTCAGCATATCTTTAAATTAGTTTAAATTGTTGAATGGTACTTTCTGCCTAATGAGATCACCTAATGCAGGGTCCTAAGGTGCAGTGGAAAAGGCCGTTTGTTGGAAGACTGTTAAGAATGACGGGTTAACAACATGAAGGCCACTGAGGATTTATCATGCTGTTGTGTTGCAAGGTATTTTATATATATGTGGTATAATCCGATGGATTAGAATCGTGAAATTGTGGGATTTATTAAATATTAGTACTGGTCAGAAAGTGAAAAATGTAACCGATTTGGCAATTCCCACTTTGTTCTTGGAGCATCAGATGTGTTTTTTCAGTCAGACTAGTGAGTTAAAATGGAAATAGAAGAGAAACAAAGTGAAAAACTGTGGCTATAAATTTTAATAGATTTTTCCCCCCAGATATCCCAGATCATTTTATTTTATTAATTTGTGAACTTAAATTTGGGTGACTTGCTCTAAATTTTATAATTGTGCCAAATATTTGTTTTTGGACACAATGGTAAAACCGGTTTATAAGATTTATGTAAGATGAGACAAATCTAAAATCATAAGACACCAGACATTCATCCTTAGATTGCAACATTAAAAATATCATAGTAACTGATAATACTGAAACTACTCCATACCACTGGCACCATAACTCTATAGCAGGATAATAACTAGTGTCTTAGGTATTTCCATATAATATTGTTCTACGACTCTGGGTTGTTTACTTAAAAATTAACTGCGCTAAATATATGACACTAAACTAGAACATGCATATTTAGGCAATCAGATAAGTTACTTATTCGACCCTCTATAGCTCATATCTTTTGATACTACAAAAAACCCACTAGTGCAGTAAATGCAGTAAATACTAAGCACACTCCAGATTTTATATAGGCCTATTGCATGAGAAGTTGATTTAGTAATTATTGTGACAGGAATATTCACACACAGTATACAGTGCTTCATAAAATCACTTGCGGCTAAAATGGTAAAAGTTTGTCTGTGCAAATATGAAGCTCTCAGCGCTGTGTGGTAATGCCATCATAGTTACACTCGTTAGGAAATGGTAGCACATACTAGCATTGTTTTTGTGTTTGGGAAATTTGGTGAATGAAAGGAAAATGGGGAGATGGGTCCCCCAATGCGCGACTGAGCTCTTCTTGCTTTGACAGAGCACTTGTTTACTGTTGATCACGTGTTTAACAGAGGTAGACACAATGGAATGAGTCACAACTTGTCTTTAGTTATAACAAGGTACAAAGTTTAGTCTTTGTCCTCATCTCACTGTGAGACCTACAACCCACTATCAGTCTTGCATCATAAATGTCCAATGATATTTTACTATTTAGCTAAGTTACTGTGACAAGAGTTTGTTTCTGTGGCTGTGTTCATGAGCAGGGATGTGTTGAAATGAAATCAAAAAAGAAATATCAAATGAATGTGGCTTAAACCTATGGCAATATAGCATCTCATAGAATTCTACAAATCAAAAACTGCAGCCTCTGAAAACCAGTTTTGCTATTGTCTATATGCTTATTATTGTGGTTGTGTCCATATGAATTTACTTGTCCATGACGGTGAATGTGTAATATTCTTTGACGTGTTTACAATGCTTTATATTGAATTTGGATGTGCAGTATATTGTAGTGAGTCCTCAGCGGTCTGTGCTCTGTGATGGTGTTATGAAAAAATAAATAGCCAATTATCCCAGTGGAGGTTTGTGCCAGACTTTGTTTGAGTTGATTAGATGTAAGTAGAGAAGGAATGCAGGCCACGGTGAAAGGCTTGATGGGTAAGGCTAACAGGCTGCCGCGCTCAATAATGTCACCATTATGCGTTTCCTGGGTGACTTAAACGAATAGGCATTATTACAAAATTGTGCATTAGCCCAAGTCAGCAGTTAGCAGTGCTGCAGTCTCATTTGGGTTTGAGAGGAAATGATGAGGATGAGGGGAAAAAAACGTAAAGATAAAAGGGATGCCGATGTGCCAGAGGCTGACATGAAAAAGCGAGTGAAATAGATACGGATGGACTGACAGAAGCTATAGTGATAGACAGGTAGAAAGAGGAGAGATGTAATTGTCAGTAGGCCTTGTATTTAGACAGTGAGGAGCGCAGGGAGGGAGAAGAGTGGCTGGCAGCGAATGGGCAGGTTGTAAATCAGCAGGGTGAGAGACAGCTTTACGTGGCCCTCGGAGCCCCAACTATCCGATTAATGAGAGAAGAGGAACCTTAACCACCTTCCCCTCTCCTGCCTGTTTTTTCTGCTATCTTGCACTTTCAGGGGACATAAATCATAGCCTCTTAAGCAGTCACTTTGGGAAACTGCCGCTCCTGCACACTCGTACACACACACACACACACACACACACACATGCCGCGCTCCTCAAATGTTAACTATAAGCTATTGGTGTTTAAGGCACACAGTGTTAATGAGATTCTACTGCAGCCACTGCCCAGTGAAACGACATCTACCAACAGGCCGTGTGCTAATCTGTAATTTTATTGTTGTAATAGTGTGGACAAAAGGTTAGGCTGTACAAAAAGATAACACGAGTGAAACAAAAATATAGTGACACATTGGATTGTTGCCAGATAGAAGACCTTAGGCAGTGCTTTTAAATCCTGCACCTAAATAAGCTATCTCCAGCCTGCAGGACTGCAATCAAGTTTAATTGTTCAATCATTTATGCTACTTTGTATGGCAAGGTAAGGACGAGCATTATGTTGTACTACTCATGTCATACTCAGTACTTTTCCCTATCCACAAAATGACTTCACATTGATTAGAAATAAACAAGTGATTTCTATCAAATTGTTGCCTGAATAATAGAGTTCTCTTTGCAACAGAACAGGATAAGTTGGCTAAAATGCGTATGGCAGAATATTCACTACAAACTCTCCAAGCCTCTAGAGAAAAATAAACAGCACTAGACGATGAGAGCAGGGGTGAACAGGTTGAACACCGGCTTTTAGAGCTCCCTAGCTGACAAATATTATTGCCGTAACTTAAGTTTAGTCTATGGGTTTACTTTTCAATAATTAAAAAATAGTAGTTGAATTTTTGATCATTGTTTTGAGTGGAACTTTTGACTACTTCATATAAAACTTAATTGTTAATGTTATTCTGACATTGTCAAGTCTTAAAGAGTTGTTGTGAAATTCAAAAAAAGACCGATTTTCCTTCTGTGTTGAACTTTTTACATGGCTACATGTTGTGCACTTTACTTCCAACAGTTTAACCTTGAGCTGAGTCGCCTCTCAGCTCATCTCTCAAAGCCTTCCTCTGAGAGGCGACCTCAGCGAAATAAAGACAGGTTTTTTTTATTCCACTTTCTTTTTCCTTCTGTTTTTTTTTTTTCTTCACTATTAGTACCAGCCCAAACAAGATCTCATGGGTTGCCCGGCTTTCAAGTCCTTTTCAACACAGAGACAAGAAACAGAAGAAAGAGAAGCACCATGGCGCAGCAAAAGTGTGGGAAAGTCTTTCTACTTGTGGCATGTGAGAAAGAGAAGTTACAAATTCATAAGGGCTCCACCTGACGCAACAGCTGCAACAACGGCGTGTAACTCTCTCTGCACTCGGGCCTGGCTCTGGCACTGACATGGAAATATGAGTGGTGCTGTTTGTGTTTGCAGAGGAGTAGGGCACAGGGATGAAACCGTCTGTATGGAACAACTGTCTAATAGTTTGCATTGGTTATTGTCAAAGTAGCAATGACTTCTGTTTCGATGCTTGAAAAAATGCTTTGTATCAGGACATTCTACATTGCCATCAGGTTAGTATTAAGCAAAATCCTCAAAGCAAATTCAGCTTTGTCAGATTATTTCACCTCCATTTATGCCAAGTCATTGAAAACATTCTTTTTCACTTTAACAAGCATCGCTCGTCCACTAATTCTGCTTGAAAATGACCCTTTTCTATCTGCCAAGGAGGTTACTCTTGACATTTTCCACAACATGATCTGAAAGAACTTTTATAGGCCGGATAATAGCAGCTCACATTACATAACTAGAGTCCTTCTTTTGATGACTTTTTGCTTTCTCATGTAAATGCAGCTATTTAAGGCCTTCCAACTTCTTGTGAACCCCTAGTGTACACCGTCGTAGTTTGTGTTTTTGACTTTTTCCTCTGCCTCTCTTGCAGCCTTGAGCATGTCTTCCAGGTCTCTCTTTGTTCACTTACATAACAGTTCTTGGTTTGTAACTCTCCAGCAGTGATTGTGTTAAGGGCAGCAGAATAGCTCCTCTTCTTCTCTGGCTCTTCTCCTGATGAGCTCAAAGTTGTTGTTGACTTTTCGACCTGCGCCGTGAGCAGACTTTTTTTTTTTTTTGGTCTTCCTCTGGCTCTCAAATGGAGTGTATCCCCTTGTCACATGAGTCAGTCTCTGGAATTAATTTATGGAAATGAAGTCATGTATACCACAGATTGGGGGTTTGGGCTGAAATGGTGTGTGGAACTGCTGAATAGTGGATTTTTGTTGTGAGCCAGGAGGGTTTGCAGTCCCCCGGAGACCACCAGAGAGGGCCTGGGCCTGAGCTGTCATGTCTGAACGCTTCCAGGTGCACACTTGACTTCCATCAGAGGTTTTCAAGGTAGGTCCACCTCGGCAGCTGCTATAAAACAGGTAAAAACAAGGATAAGTTTGTGGTGAAGAATAAACTGAAATGGAACAGTTGTTTGCAGTTCAATTTTCTCTTGGAATCCTGTTGACTTGCGATGTCCTGACCAGCTTTACATTCTCTTTCTCTTGCCATTTCACATAAACTTTTATTTTTCCCGGCTTGCCATGACCGGGATCCAAGAAAAAGAGCCATTTGTACCTAGTTGTTTGGCTAACTCCATCTTGCAGTGTGTGTGTGATTTGTTTTTTTTTGTTTTATTTTCTCAGAGACGGCAGAAGATTTTCTCAATCTGCCTTTTGCAACCCAAGATTAATTTAACAAATTTTCCTTAACCTACACAGCAGATTGTTGTTTTCATCCATTTGGTTTATTTGTTGTAAGCAGGTTATGTCTTTGGTATCTTTGACCTATATTCTAGGGATTTTTATTTTTATTTTTATTTTTATTTTTTTGAGCCCATGTCGATGTTAAAGGATCTGATTATGTTTCATCAGAAATATTTACTTTGTTTCAGTACTCTTATTTAGCATGAACTGACCACATTAATGTGATTAAGAAGCATGTGGCAAGAAGTTGGCTGAATAATGTTAAATGCATTTACAAAATTCTCAGTAACTACTTTGGGCTAGTGAGGACATATTTTGCATGATGATTAAACACAGAAGGACTGTCAAACAAACTCCGCAACAGGATTCTAGTTTTCTGGGAGGCAGAATACACACATCTCCAATATTTTAAATAGATGTAAGACTATTCACCAATTATATTTCCTTGAGTTAAGATGGGAAAAAGAAATGAAAAAATAATCACAGGGGGCTGAAAAAAAAAACTAATGAGAGAACTAAACTGTTCATCTGAGGTGAGTTGTGTGTGATTTTGTTCTGAAATATCTGATTGCAGAGTACAGTCTGAATCTGGCTCAAGGCACGACTGAGACGGTGGTGATCAGACTGATTTCCTTCCGTATAAAAAATACAGATAGAACTCATTCTGGACATGTGATTCTGGATATTCTGGAGGCTCTAAGCTTTAAAATAAGATTTGGCATGTCCATATTTGCTGATAGAAGTGACTTAAAGGTCTGGGAGAGTTTTCATATCTTTGCTTTAAAATAATTACACTGATTAAGACATTTTCAATCATGTCATTTACATACCCTTTACCTAATTGTCTGTAACTCTAGATTTTCAGCAGAGCCACATCTTACCAAATGTGATAGTCTGTCCATTTGTTAAAGGGAGTTTGTTTTATGTCACGCTCCATAACGTGCTAATGGATAGTTTCTCTCAGACACAACACAGGAATTGAACTGTGCTTCTGTAAATGTGGGGCAACAGTAATGCATTTATCACAGCTGACAGTCCTTGAAGAAAAAACATTTTAGTTTCACAGAAGATATTCATCTTTCAGTTCTTCTATAAGAGCCTTTGCTGCTCTAAAATTAGAAGTTTGCATTTGTTGAATTTTTGTAACATCACGTATACTTGGTTACCCATGCAGACTGCATGATGATGTAGAAGTGGATCTTAGGGATCTAATCAAGAATGTGTGGCTGAACAAGTCTAACTTATTAATTCTCTTACCTTGCTAAATTTTTAATCACCTGTTGTTTCTGCTGAAGTTGCGTTTATGACACCATTCATTTCTGTGATGGTTGCTACTAATGTGAAATCATCTCTACAGGAAAGATGACTTGAAATCAATCATTCAATCAATCTGTTATGGATTCTACCAATTGCTTGGCTTTATTATGGCTTAGCTGTATTCAGCTGTAGCTGTTTTTATTCATAAAACTTAGTTTAAAATATGGACACAAGCAGGAGGCAGATCCCCCACCAGAAAAGTTACATAGTGCACCTTTAACTGTGGACATTGCACCACTGTCAAGTAGTGAGATAGCACAAAGAATAAAAGTTTATAACATGAGGCACCAATGAGGAAACTATAAACAAGCCTTGTTTGCATTCTTGTATTTTGCACTGCAGCCACCTGTGTACTGATGTGAGCAGACAAAGTTCTAGTACTAGAGTCAGTTATTGCTCATATTCACGGAGTTGCTGCTGTACAGAGCGCGGTCAGCTGCTCCTGTGACCTCCAGTGTTGGCAGAAAGATGCCAGTGCACTTCTTCTTCTCCTCTAGTCTATTCATAGCCACCACCACCACCATCACCACACTGCTGCCGCTACCACTCCCCCGCTTCTGACTGACTACTTCCTGCCTTCCCTCTTGCTCAATTACTTCTCCTCCAACTCCCACATGTGGCTCCGCGCTCTCTGGCAGCTACACTTACCTTGTGGAGGAGGAGGAAGGAATGCCCCAGTCTGCGCGCGTTAGCTTAAAGACAGACTTGAGTGCTTTTGTCAGTGTTTCAGAGTCCAAAAACTGAACTCCTAGTGTTTTCTCGAGATTCACTGAGCTGCAGTGCCCTCTCCCCAAAAAGCACGCAGCTGGGAAATTGCCTCAACAGCTGGCCAAATAGAAACGCAGCATCCATTCATCATTTCAGCCATATTGCCGCACAGCTTATACCTCCCACCTCCCATAGCCGAGTGGGTCTAATTGTAGTTACAGCGCACATCTCGATACATCATGATTTAAATAGTCAAGCGAGAGCAGCACTTGAGAGCGGAGACTAAATAAAGAACGTGTTTGAACACTGTGGGAAGAGGCCAGTGCTCTGTATGTGTTTCTCTGTGAAGGCTTATTGCCACAGCTACAGTCATGGCACTGTTCAGACCAGTTTGGCTTTCCTCCAGTCGCTTCATATGATAAGGCTAACTTGACAAACTATTATAGGGTGCTTTGTCATTGTCTAAACATAAGTTGTACAGTGTAATACTATCAGAACCTTGATTTCTGTCTGATAATGAACTATCAAATAAGACCTTTATGATAGGACTGTGCAATTAATTGAAATTTAATTGAAATTGAGATTCAGTCATTAGTAATCGTCAATGCTATGCTTAGGCCTTTTTAATCGAGTCAGTAAAAGCATGTGGTTTGGAGCTACGACTTGGCACTTGTATTGTTTATGTTCATCAAATTAATATGGAAATGTGTTTTAGTTTGTTTTGTTAAGATAAAAAAAGAACATCCAAGGTTACCTCTCTTTACAGCTGCTGGGCACTGTTAGAGGAATGAAAAACTTTGGGAAATAAACTACTGCTCTCCACTGTGACAAGGTTTTGAATTGCAGTTTACAATCTAAAAACAGTGCACAAATTATGAAAAAAAGATTTAAAAAAGAACAATTTAAAATATCAATCAGTAATTAATCAATAAAAACTATATAATTTTATCTTTATATATATTTATTATTATTATTAT
>KN519446.1:13310-24625 GCA_000787155.1 Scartelaos histophorus | reverse complement strand
GACAACATATTATCTGTGTTATATTTTTTTTCTCTTGTTTCAGTAAATAAATAAATAGCCTACAACAAGTAATATGTGGCTCATGACTGGATTTCCAAAGATTACCTCACTTGTTTTGCTGGTCACTTAAGAATCTTAACAGGTCATATGACTTCTTAACAGAAACAAGAGTTCTATACTAATGTAAGTGTACAATGAAACTTTGACATACTTTTAATAAACTGTCAAATAATAATAATGTCCCCATATGCAATTTTAACTGGGTATAACTGATCAAAAAAATACACATTTTAAACAATAAACAAATGCCATTATAGGAAAATAAAGGTGTACTGTGTATAACTTTGGTGAAAGGTTTGCCATTTGCCACTTGATTATTGCTTTGCCAGGAATGTTGCCCAGTATAGCATTAAAATGTTGGTGACAAGCACAAGGCACCACAAGGCCAAGTTACAGGTCAGATCTGTGGATTGGCAACCAACCACTGTAAGGTGGCATGTTTTGGGGCATTAACACAGAAATACCAGATTGAGAAGTTACTGCAGAAACGTCCAGACAAAGCATCATATAACATATCATGGAGACACGCAGGCTACCATAAAAGTTAAAAAGTGAATGGCATTAAAAAGAAATTACATCAACATGCAATAATACATTTATGTTTTTATTTTCAAAACAAGGCAGGTGATGTAAGGTTTATAGTGTAGCAGCTTACATCTTAACACATAGCCAATTTTGTGGATCAACTTAAGATCAGATTGGTCATTTAATTAGTATTTTATCCCGTAGTCTAATTAGTCTGACTCTCTATTTCCAGTAATCCAGTGATTTCTCAGCAGCTCTTGTATAATTATCTGTGAACAAAGGTCCGCCCGGTCTGTCCCAGAGAGAAGTTTTTGTCTTTTTGTTAGTTCCACTCCTTCAGTCGTCTTGCACAGTGACGAAGCGCCGGCCGGCTCCATGTGGGGGTGTGTGCAGAGTTGGGGGTGCACATTTAAAAAGACCCACAAACAGAGAGGCAAACAGGGCCAGCAACGTCACTCAATGGGCACTCTCCATGGAAACCAGTTGGGACCTGCAGTTGCCTAGTGACATGAGCCTATAATGTGGTGGTATGGATGCAATAATAAAAGGCCTAGGAGCTGACATTCCAGCTGGCCACACTGCAGTCTGGAGTTTGCAACAAAGGTTTACATGGTCCCTGCAAAAGAGCTGTCACTGCATAAATATTGAACAACTGTAATAAACATAACAGGTGCTTATAGGGCAATTAAAGATAAGGTTTACTGCCTCAAAGTTGGAGACATTCAAATTGGACATGTTATAGAAATAATTACCATAAATGTACATGAAAAAAGAAAAAACAAGACAAAAAACATCTGCATTAAAATTTATGCATTCATTCTACTGCTTATACTCACTTTTTCTGAGGTTTCAGTTCTTATGGTGTCATTTTGAGCACTATTGACCACTCAAAATGGTTTGTACTACTAGCTCTATAGCTAGAGTATGGCCCTATAGACTATCACAGGTTGAAGAAATGGTCCCAAACATAAATGATATTCAGGAATGCTCATTCCTCTGTGATTATGTCACTGAGGGTCTCATAGACAAAGCTCATACCTCCACGTCATTCTCTGACCTCTAAACTTGACCTGCCCTGCCTCAGGGGCTGCGAGGGCCTCTCCACAGTTTCACTTTCTTTAAGCGTCAGACTCAGGGTCAGACAGAAGCTCAGGTCCCGCCTGGTGATGTCACTAGTCCACAACCTTCTTCTCCTTTGAACATTCCCACAGTATGACTTGACTTATGACTATGACTATGATTATGATCAGTTTAACTTTTTTTGAGTCCCATGTATGCATAAATGTGTATATATTTATTTGTCCTTTGCATTAATGCCTGATGGAGGTTGCCTAGATATTGTTTCATGCTTCCAATATAAAAATATTTGAAAGAAAATATTTAAATATTTATATTTAAATTAAAATGTAATTGTTCTCTAATACATAATTCTTATTTCATTAGATAAACAGATCCTTAGATAGATACTTTATTATCCTGAAAGGAAATTTGTATTTCATTCAGCACAATACATAATACAAAATATAACATATTACATCAATTTATAGCAATTTATCAAATTAAAGGTGCTCTATATAACTTTTTTGGTTTAGTAGGGCTGTAAGAATGAAAGTTTATTTTACTAAAACACAATGGGTATTGGGGGAATTTCTTATTAAGTGACTGAGCCAGCAGCAGGTGCATAAGAACAAAGAAGTCTTTACTCATCCACAGTAAAGTCAAGAGTCAGCAGGTGGTGAAGGGGGAAGACATGTGTGTGTTTGTGCAGTTAAAGACCTCATAAGCAACAATGGTAGAGTCAACATGGTGGAGAGGAAGATCAGAAAATCACTTTGCTCATTCTCTTGTTTGCAACACTTTTTACAGCTCATGTTGTGAGTCACAGGTTTTACACCAGCAAGTTTCCTGTGCAGTGGACAGTGGGACTAGAAACAGGAAGGAAGTCAGAGGGTGTGGAGAGTAGGGGCGGCCTGGGCTCACTGTGTGCCCGCCATAGAGATTTAAACACAAAAGGATTAAATGCATTATAATACAGAGCAATGTCTAAGAAATAGCACTAATTGAAATTATACTTTCATTAAAAAAAAGAAAAATGACCAATAAACTTTAAAATTTTAACTTTTCTTATGGTCCACCACCTGCTTCTATGTTAAAGCAGGTCAGAGCTTTTAATCATGTTAGTTATCTCCCTTTGCTCTCTTCAAGTTGTATTTGGAGTGGTTCATGCATGTTTGAGGAAACATTAATAATTTATTTTCATATTGTTGATCAATAACATAAGCCCACTGCTCTCTAGAAACTGCATTCTCAAAATGTATTTTCATATTGGCTGAAACACACAAAATTCAGCAGTGTTTTGGAATAAACAAGAACAAAACAAAAAATCACTACTTGATGGCGTGATGTGCAGGTAACCAGTGGAGTGGACGAATATTACGATTTAAAATGCACAAATTATAAAATAATGACCCACGGGTGTTGTAGATTATAACCATATAGCAAGTTCAGTGCAATATGTGTTCTTTAAACGTTTCCCAGAGCCAAGCAGGTAACAGCACCAGGACAAGTTAAATGTTAGATCTATGGAAAGTCATGCTTGCTCATAGTAAAAAAAAAGTTTTCAAATCCACGTATTTCTTCAGCAATATAAACATATGTAATCAATTAAAAGCAAGATAGATAAGTGACAAGCATGTGACCTGTCATCTACTTGTCGCCCATTCCTTTCAGAAAAGTTAGAAAGAGCAACTTTAAATAGAGCCACTGCCCTCACATAACCTGAACAGATTCACCAAGTATTAAATCACATATTTAATATGACACAATATTTAGATATCAGAGTATAATATCTGTAACAGCATTTATAGAGCACCAAATGAAATGTTTTCCTAACAACAAGACAAATATAGTGCTTCTGGATGGTTTAATCTCAGAAATATGCTGATATGAGGAGTAGTGACTCCTTGTGAATGCTTGTTTACATGATATCATCCTAGAGTTCTGTAAATCCTTTTACCAGAGTATTTCAAAATAAGTATATCAACTGTTGAAGAAGACTGGATGGAGCAAAGTGTGCACCGACAACCCACCGCTGAGAAGATGATGACTCCTGGCAGCTTTAGGAATGTCTGGGGAGGATGGGGAGACATTTCTGATTTAGCATGGTTGGCATCAGTTTACGATGTTTATTCAAAATCTAGTATTGAATTGGCCATTAGAGTCTTTCTGTCCCCCAGGTGAAATAAGGATCTGGCTAATCAGCCGCTATGCAAGCAACACATCAACCGAATGTCCATTCTCACCGAAGCATCTTTCATGGATATACATGTTACGTCGCCATTGATTTGTGTTAAAATTAGGCAATCATCAGTGGGGATGATCATACAAACAGAGCTGGTTAATGAGTAGATATATGTGCACTAGAGCCACCTACCACAGAGAAATGAATTCATAATGTAATCTAACATAATGCAACACACAGAGAAACACACACACAAACGCACACCCACTTGCTGGACTTAAATTAAGACCACTATACGGGCAGGTGGGGAATGCAAAGCTCTTTCAAGGCCAACAATTCTATATTCTTCAGACTGCACATGACCAGTGCTTTCCTCCTTTTGTCTGGCTTAAACGATCTCCACAAGTAAAGTAAGGACATGTCCAGAGCTATACAACGAGAAACAATTTGGGGCATTTTAGAAGGCCCTCCTCTACGCAAAGAGGGGATGACTAGGCCTAATATTATGTAAACCTCTGGCGACTTCATGAAATTAAGATGAAATGAAAGATTAAATGAAATAACTACTGACCTTTAAAAGGGTCCTAGGTTTAGGCGGTGTCCAATACCATTTATGATCTGATCGATTTGAAAATAATCTTTTGCTAAATTAATCTGCAGGTCGCTGACTGAAAATGGAAAAAATATATAATTTTAACAACAAGCCCACCTTGATAAGGCTAAAGGCCATGACACACTACAGGATCTTTGGTTTTAAACGATTTTTAAACATGCAACAAAAAGAGCACAGGGTAATCCAACAGCAACTACTGTTTCCTATCTACAGTAAAACCACTCACTTTGAGAGTCTTCAGTGTTTAAAAGATCAGAGCTCTGCACTTCTAGTTTAGATACAAGTTAAAACTGTGTTATTATTATGTGTGAAATGTGGTGCAATACCTCAGATACATGACTTTTAAAGCACACAAAATTTGCGATAAAGTCCACAAGAAGTAGAGTCACTATTACTAATCTGCAGCTTTACCCCAATCTGTGCGCTGCGTGCATGTAAACAGACATATGTGATGAACTACTCTCGACTTTTTACTTTCAAACAATGCCTCAAACTGGATTAATATTGCTGTTTTGCCAACTGGATGTCATTATTTGAACAATTTCTATGGATAATGTGAATGAGATGCTGCACTTTAAAGTTACTACTTTAGGAGAGGTAAGTAATAATTATTTTCTCTGTATCCTGAGTTTAAATCTGTTTTATTTGCTGTTGCGTGAGCTTTGTTGATGTTTGCTGCTTCTGATCTCACACTGACACCAAGCACATGAGGAGCACAGCGGCTTCAAAATTGCACTCGAAGACAAAAAGTCGGGTCTCGCCTCCCCAAATTCAGAGAGAAGAAATCTCAGCCAAAATCAGGAAAATTCTCCTGTAGTGGATGACAGCCCATTGGATGATTGGATCTGGCACTTTGACTAAAGTCTATAAGCGCTGGTGCAGGATTCAGGGTTTATTTAAGGTAGTGCTGATAACACAAATGTGTGTGGTTAATCCGTATCATTATTGTCTTCCTGACCACAGGTCGCTGTGTCCCCACAGAATGCTATAAAAAGCACCTCTGTAGAAGTGGAGCTCAGGGCACATGAGTGAACGCCTCATAACAGCCCCTCAGCACTGAGTTTGTGCATGTGTATTTTAGCGCCACATTCCAGGGACCCAGAGCAGCGGAAAGGCCAGTGGCCCCACTCACCAAAGGTGCACGGGGGGCGGAGACAGTGATTGATGGAAGAGAGAGCTGTGATGGGCTGGACAACTCCAATCATCTAATCTCAATATTTGATCCTTTATTTTTACATGCTGCCCATTTATTAACAATCCACATATTTACTAATATTAGTGTAGATAAAATCCCCAAATAAGAAAATCAATCAATAAATAAAACATAACTTTATAACTTCTAATTTAAATATAGATTATTTTGACTTCAGACAGAATATACAATGTAATATTTGACTTGTTGCGTGTCTTTTGGCATATTCTCACAATTATTATGTTAATTTTATTTTACTGAGTTTCTGTCTATATACTACTGCTGTATGGCAGCTGCCCTGAAGCAGACGAGCAGGTAAAATTGGTACCAAAAACATCCCAGAACCCTGAACCTCTACCACTCATTTATGCAGACAGTTTAGGGTGAGATGTCTTGCTTAAGGACACAATGACAGACCACACTGAATTAATTAAACTGACAGACTCATGGATCAACAAATGTTTGAGAAAGAACACCATCTCCTGTGCTTATGATCCCAAGTAAAAAGTCCAATCTTTCATTATTGCATCCTGTCAGATCTTATTCTTTGGTACAGGGTCCACCAAACCCTCTTTTCCATGGAGACATAGTTTAAAGCCATACTGTGATTTTTTTTTAGGAAATGCAATAACTTCTTCATGGACACAAGCCCTCGACCAGAACAAATAGTACTCAATGCACCTTAAGGAAAAGATTAGAAGTTCAAAGAAAAATAACAACATGTACCTGGTACAAACATACAAAAGAGTAAGTAAGAAAGCTACTGTAAGATTGGATCAGAACAATAAGGTAAGAGCAGGGCTTCTGAGAATTAGTGTTAAGAAATGACGCACAACCTTGTTGGTGTTGACAATGGGGAGTTTGCATTGATTTCCCCACATGTGAGTACCCCAGGGCTGCCAGTCCATTTGGTTGTTCCTGTAACACACCACTTTAAGGTCATGGCCCCGTCCTGGAGCAGAGGGGATAAGGATCTTAATGAGGCCGCAGAGAGTAGAGCAGACCCCACCTTTCCAGTCAGCAACACCAGGAAGACTGGCCCGAACGTTCAGATCTGGAGCAAGGTTACAACCAGCATTCTTTACCATTATTCAGATGTTTTTCATGTTACCATTTGCTGTTAATCAATTAAAGGTGAACTGTGTAAATTTTCTGATGGAGGACCCCCATCTTGTCTCCAAGGAGGGTTTTTAATCTTGCCTGGCAGTATGGCTTCATGTCTGTAGAGACAAGCCAACGACCGGTCTGTGTCACACCTCACAAAAATCTGTTTATAAATACATTTATACATACATTTCAATGAATACTGTACTTTGGAACATTCCAAAAACATCTAAATAGCAGAAAGTAGTATAAAAGTTACACATTCTATCATTTATCAGGGATGTATGTGGTGCCACCGGGCCAACTTACAGGTCAGATGTGAGTTTACAGTACAAATGCCATACTGGGGAATATTCCCGTCAAAGCAGTTATCTCCATGGAGACAAGCAGGTGGCGGACCCTCCACTAGAACAATCACATAAGGGAAAAATATTCAAATACAACAAATACTTGAAGCAACATAAAAAGGTATCAGCTTTTGGCTCAACTCAAATGTTAGACCAGAAAATCTGCCAGGTATTTGATTTATCACTGGAAGAAGGTGGGTAGATTTCTGGTAAACTCCCTGTAGCCCCTAACCAACGGAAAACCCTTAACTTCTGTTACTTTAGGGGCCAATTGGTTTCTGAGAATATTGCTCAATAAGAAACACTGAGGCAATGAAAGATCAGAGGCTGAAAAACACATAACAGAATTAAAACCACTAAATAGCAACTTAACTTTTCAAAATGAAGTTTTTAAAAATGACAATTCAGCAAGTGCAGTCAGAAGATAGTTTATTAAATACATAAAACACCATTCATATAAAATGCAATTCTGACATAAAAAAGGATAAAAGGACAACGAAATACATTTACACATATAAAAATACAAAGACTCCAGACAGTAGTTTCGTAAGATGTTTCAGGACAGTAGAGTAATAAGCGCATCCAGGAACTTACTTCTGTCCTCCATTTTCAGCTCAATTACTGCAAAAAAAAAATAAAAATCACGTTTACCAACTTTAAGTGCTGAACAAGTGCACCACCTAGTGTCCAAACATTATACAGACAAGTATCTACGGGTCTTACAAAACTACTGTATATTGAGAAAGCCTTTTTGCCATTTCACTTAGTAAACAGCAAAATGAGCAATTATACTTACTTGAAGTGTCAAAGTGGTCGTGCAGAGTTCTGGAGCTGGTGCT
Source organism: Scartelaos histophorus (assembly GCA_000787155.1). Taxonomy (NCBI): domain Eukaryota; kingdom Metazoa; phylum Chordata; class Actinopteri; order Gobiiformes; family Gobiidae; genus Scartelaos; species Scartelaos histophorus. The sequence continues at coordinate 16,704 of KN519446.1, read as the reverse complement.
CTCAGCTGCTTTCTCAAACGCTCGACCGAAAAAACTGAGAAAAAAAAACATTTATGTCATGCTTAATTCATGAGAACACAGAAAAAAATATAAATATAAATATAAATATAAATATAAATATAAATATAAATATAAATTTTAAATCTACATCTACATCTACATCTACATCTACATCTACATCTACACACACTCACTTTTTCTTATCTGATGTTTCCGATTCTGGTGGAATTCCAACCACAATGACAGTTCCCTTTTCGACATCCTTTGGAGCAGCCATAATCAGAGGCAGCAGTCTGCAGCGCTTATTTCTTGTCTGTTTTACATAAACATAATAAGTATTGTGGATGAAATTTTAAATGTGTATGGTCTTAAAATGCTTACAGATTGGACAAAAGCCTTGAGGAGGTACTTGCAGAGCAGTGTTAGTGCCAATGGCTTTGAAAAGAGCTTCACATCAGGAGTCCCCTATTAAAAAACAGAGGTTTAAAAACATAATGATTCAAAAAGTCTAATCTAATCTTCCTGTAACATATTTGTAATAAAGTACCTCCGTAAGGTAGCAGTAGAGGAAAGGGCCCTGGGACAGGATGAGATTGGTGCAGATGCAGCTAGCTACAGTTTGCTGGATCGCCATCAACTTCTTTTTGGCCAAGTCAATACCTGAATGAAGTCTTTCAAGGTTACTTCTGCAATTAATAAAATAAGAGTTTAAAAGTGACACTATCATTTTTATGGGCTATATTTTTATCTCACACACCTGGACAGGGAATCAAGAGCTTTAATGAAGTTATCGCCGTCATTCTCATCCTTGTCTGTGCTCTCCAACAAAGCAGCTGTAGCATGGACCATATCGCTGGCCAAGAAGCGGTTCTTAAACCCAAAATGGACCCCAAACGTTTGGATGCGGATGTCCTTCATGCTTTAAGGAAAATGGGGCCAGTCAGAATCTATTTTGTGCAACTGTAAATCATTATAACTGAATTAAATATGCACCCGTATTTATTGGAGGATTCTTCAATGATGTCCCTCAGATTTTCTTTGATTGACATATCCATGGAGTTAAACTTCTGCCTTACTTGCTTGAGAGGTAAACTGTAAAATGTGTTAAATTAAAATGAAACAAAAAAGGTTGTACACAATATCTTGTTTCTAAAAGTTGTGAACTCACCCCATGTCAGCAAGGAACTCCTGAAGCTTTTTCTGTCCATTCAGTGTCCATAATTTGAAATTACATGTCGTGTAACAGGAATTACAGATGCTTTCATACAGAGACCAGTGCTGGTAAAGAGTTAGACGCAGACTATAGACATTTGTTAAAAAAAAAGCCTTGAAAAAAAGCACAAATGTATTCAGACAATACACACACGTGCTTTATTAACACAGGATATACACAAAGCAAAGGATACTCATATTCAAAAGAGATTCTCATACAGTCGATGGAGAGAGAATTTTCTTCATCCTCGTTTTTGTGATTATGACGAGACACGTGGCGTTGTAAAGTAGCAACATCTGTAATATACTTCATACTGGAAAAGACATGTTTGTATGTAAAATCTTAAAAATATATATATACTTAATCATGTATGAACAAAACTCTTACTGTGTGATTTTATCATGAACCCACTGATCTGTGAGACCGATGATGGACCACCTAAAAAGGAAACATTTACAGCCTGTAAACCTTTTAAAACAGATAATATGCATGTAGAATATTTACCAGAGCATGTCTTTGGTGTCTTTTGATAAAACCCAGGCCAATTCGAAAAACATCATGGAAGCCTGATGAAAAAAACAAAGACAACTGACAATCACAATCTATTGTAGAAGTGCATGGTGCTCCTTATGAGCCAGATTAGATAATTTTATCTATTAGTTTTAGGGATGCACCAACACCGTTATTGGAGATTAGATTCTTATATTGACTATATTATATCAGTTTGTCTGATATTCTGTTTGGCCAGTAAATAATCTTGCTACATAATTTTATAAGACCAAAGTGGACCCAGACTATCTCACATTACTTGAAGGCTATCTCTTTAATAATAGTCTTTAATAATAGTTAATCTCACCGAAGTCCCATGATATTCATACTGCTCATAATCAAAGAGGATTTCCCTTCTGTAAATTACAAGAGGAAAATGTTTTATTACATATATTTTGCAAAGTATTGTAAGAAAGTTACCAGCACAACCTTCGTGCTTCCCACTCCCTCTTTGCTCGCTGTCGTTCAATTCTTCTTTCCACTGCACCCTAATAAATCAGATATAACATAAAATATATAACATTTAACTATGCTATGGCACCAACACTATGCATTATTTTACATGCTTAAACAAACCTCATCAAATCGTCTCCTTTTGCCAGATGGTTCTGAGCCTTCATCACTCTCATTCCCGGAATCATCCTCATCCTCCTCTTCATCTCTAAAGATATCATCATAGGAAGGTACACCGAGGTCATCGTCTTGTTTGATCAACAGTTTCACCTGAAGAATAAAGTCAACGTAAAAAAAAACAAAACACACATACAAAAAAAAAACATGTGTAGAAAAGCAGTTGGACAGGAAGCTTCTAGTGATGACATTAACCTGGCTGTCGTTGTAGACATTGACCACATCTACTGGCCTGTGGGTGTCACAGATAAAAAATATGGTGTCATCGTCAGGCTGCAACATCTCAAGGAGGTCCACATTAGCTCCACAGTTTATGAGAACAAAGTAGCGAAACTAAAACATAACCCAAAATTAGATGCAACTTTATAACTTATTGCACTGTGTGATCTCCATTATCCAGAAGGACCAACCTGTTCTTTGTGCTCAAGGAAAGCTGTGCCTAGATCCTGCCATCCAGAAACAGGCACCAGAGTATATTGGACTTGATCGCAGTGGAAAAGAGTCTAGAAACAACATGTATAATTTTAGCTATTGACTAGTGGATGGAAATCTTGTGCATATGAATAAACAACTTATAACTAGGTAAATCCTTTACCTGTAATATTTTACAAGCGCAAAGGGCGTCAATATCTGCTGCAACGAGGAGGGCAACTCGCTGGAAGATCAAAAATATTCAGAGTTTTTCAGATTATTGGAGCGCAGCTGTAGGCAAGACTCTACGACTGTGGATAACTTTAAACAGAACTAAACTGCTTACCTGGTTGGCCACAACTTCATAAAATTCCTTTCTAATATCCGCGATAAACATTTTTGAATGATCTGTCAATATAAAAACGTTCAATAAAATATAAAAAACAATAATCTCGAGCCGTTCTCTGGGTGTTTCAAAGCGGACAGCTCCTCTGCACTATTTGTTTCCTTATTGGAAATGTGGCGCCAAATCAGCGCGTCACGTCCGACCAATCACGAAACGAGCTGTGAGCTGCGTCATGCGGCACGTCG
>KN519445.1:3187-13226 GCA_000787155.1 Scartelaos histophorus | reverse complement strand
TTTAATATTCAGTGCATTCTCTAGTTGTTGATTTGCATTTTTATCATCCAAAATACCTTAAATGTAGTGGAATTGTTAACAAATTACATTCTAATTAGCTAAGCTATAGATTTTTTTTTCTTTGCTGATACTGACATTCAATATTTAAGACTTTAAAATAATTTTCAAGGACCACAACTTTAGGTAAATTATAGTTAAGTTCAGACATATACATTTTTTGCCTTTTGTAAAAATAGTCAGAATGCATTTTTCTAGTATATAAAATCATTCGTCACAGGATTGTGTAAAAATCCAGCCATATTTTTACTCTTGAGTCTGTCCAAAAAGATAAATCTGACGCACTGTGGACCAACTGAGAGTGGCACATGGGCACACACAGACTGGCACAGTGCGGAAAAAATACTGGTGCCAAATATCAGCTAAATTGTCAATAACCAATACAAATACTGATATATGGAGAAATGTCACCAATTACTAGGCCTGAGATCCACACTAAACCTTTGGCTCTTGTCCCCGCAGTTCGACGGGATCCACGTAGTGAGCGGCTCTTTGGACACCTCAATCCGGGTGTGGGACGTGGAGACGGGGAACTGCATCCACACGCTCACGGGACACCAGTCTCTGACCAGCGGCATGGAGCTCAAGGACAACATCCTGGTATCTGGCAACGCAGACTCCACTGTCAAGATCTGGGACATCAAGACGGGCCAGTGCCTGCAGACGCTACAAGGTCAGTGCTCTACTCCGGGCTTCACAAGCTGTACAGATGGGTTAGACTATATGAAGATGCCCTTTTTAGTGTCAAAATAAGGTGTATTTTGACTGAACAACGGCTACTTCAATATAGAAATCAACATGTTTTACTTTTTACATTGTATATTTTCACTGAAGGCATCAAAACTATGAATGAACGCATACAAAATATCTCAAAGCATGTTTTATATATTCGTTTCTTTAAAATATTCACCCTTCGCTTTGATCACGGCTTTGCGCCCTCTCGGCAAGAACCCTGCCAAGGCAAATCTGTGAAGTGAAAACCATTTCTGGGCACATCATGGAGCTCATTGGGAGAAGTCCAAGAGCTGTCAGCAAAATAATGGGGTGGCTACTGCGAGGAGTTATTAAACATTTGTTTCTTTGTTCCATAATTCCCTACATCTTGCTTCATATACTTGAGGTCTTCAGTGTGTATTCAGTGAAAATATTGAGTAGATGAGTCCAAACTTGAGACTGGTAATGTATATTAATCATATGTAATTAAAGGGATCCTGCGCCGTTGGTTTAGCTTATAACAGTAACTACATTGTAAAACTCCATATTGGTCTATTACTTCGCTGTAAAGAAATTGAGACAACATGGCCTCATTACCCCAAAGTCCAACCCTCTGAAGTGCTGCAATGGGAGCTGCGCGTTTAGACCTGCCTAAAGAAACGATTCCCAACTCTCCACCCCGACGTCGATCCCATTTGCATTTTGTAAACTACTGCACAAGTGGGAAAAAAAAAAAAAATCTCATAATAATCCTTCCACGTGGCACTCTGTAGCTGAAAACCCCTGCCTGCTGTTCGCCGATTACACTCATTCTCTCCGCGTCCCTTTAAACACCTCCGACTCCATTAGCGCCTCACGGGAAACCGCAAATCCCGCTCGCATGCTAGCAGCGGTTAGCAACAGCTACCAGCCTCCCCGCATCCAAACAACCCCATTAGGGAAAAAAAAAAAAACTCTGTAAAAGCGGGTTGGACAAAAGGATGCCCTCGGAACAGCCCCGGGGGGAAGAGGGGTGTGCGTTTGTCTCGTGATGAAGTGGGGGAGGCAGGGCAGGGGTCGAGCATCTTTGTGGGTCACGTAATTGGGGCAGTTTGAGCTTTTCATTAGTGTGTTTTCATAAGACAATGGGCCCCGACATGGAGTTCCGCGGTAATGACAGGACACAGGGCTTTGTTGTGGTAATGCGCTGGTTATGAAGAGGGGAGGAGGTAGGTGGAGAGGGAGACAACCTTTTGAACCAAGCGCAGATCTAAGGGTAAAAATGGTGTAACTTGTTGACAGAAGTAGCTTTATTGTGCCTTTTTCACAATGTCCTGCTCTGTTTGATGCTAACTGTTTGCGCGGCTAATAGGAACAGGCTAACGTGGCGTCTTAATGCTTGATTCAGATTTTTTTTTTTTTTGCAAGATCATTCACATTTCCATTTAAATACAACTCGTATGTGATCTCTAGTGTGAACTCGAAATGCCTCAAAAGTATCCCGCGTGCATACTGGAGGATGGCGTGCTCAGTATTTACGGAAGTTGCCTAAACATAGACGCTAGCATTGAGCACCTGGCGATTTTAAAGCTGCTGTTGTACCGGAGCCAGAACATGTCCAGCTTATTTGTTTTAAGGAGGTGATTGAGAGGGAGGAGGACGAGGTTTTTGGCCGTGACGTTTTTTGAGGCAGTGCAGCAACATCTGGAACACAAAAGAGCGTGTGGGTGCAGAGTCACAGCTGCACTGACAAGAGTTCATACACAATTTTCATATGACAAGAACATTCGTGTATATTTGTGATGTGTAGGTGGGATGAACGCGACTTAGACGTTCAGACTGAAGTCACATGTCAAAAGATCGGATATTTAGAGATTTTAAGGACCACATACCCAAGTGGCCTGAGTCGCATTTGAAAAAGTCAAATCTGTGTCATCCAGACTGTCATTAAAAGACCAGATACAGGTTGCATATGGGGCGAAAAAAAACAAATTTGGGTCACTTCAAGCTGCAGTCTGAACATAGTGTTCATATGAGAACAGTCGTGTGAAGTAGTAGTTAGCATGTCCATGTAAATACCTCAAAGTATATGGTTTCATAATGTTTGCGTCCCTTTGCTAGCATCATTTGACAGGGAAAATATAAATGCAAAAACCCTATTAGATCTTGAGATGATTAGATGATGGAAATGGGGATATTAAGAATCAGTTCATCATTTTAGATGTAAAGTTGTGTAATTTCAGTTCAACTTCTACTTCAACAAAGTAAAATTAAAACATTGTAGCTGTTACTGTTTTAAAAACCTTGGAAAACAACTAGTTCATTTTAAACGCTTAGCATAGGTCCAGTGTTATTCCTCAGTTACATTATGCATTTTGAATGTCGTAATTATTCACTGCGATGAGTTTATAAGTGCTTTTCACAATTTTCAGAGACCGGCGTGGAGTTTTCCCATTGTGGTAAAGCTAACAATAACTAGCATGCTAATCTAATAATGAATAGCTTTATAATGGCATGCAAACAGATCACAGCTGACGTAGTTTGACCCCAATAGCTGCTTGGAAATGGTAGAACGTTGTAGTCGGTCGTGTTAGACGTAAAATCCCAGTTTAGTTTTAATACAGTAAAGTGATCTTATATGTAGCTGCTTGAATATTTATCCTGATCTCTACCTGCGGCGAGCGTTTTATTTGCAGTCACTTGATTCAGTGCTCCCGTGCCTTTCCTTCAAACTGATTCATTTCATTTCTGGGCCCTGGGGGAAATCTGCGCTCTGTCACCCTATAGCTCCACCGTGCCACCGCAGACCTAACCTCAAAAGTGAGTCAGCTCCGAGAGGGCGGCACTCCCACCGACGCCATCTTGACTTTGACTGTGGCCGGCTGCCAGGGAGCGTACACCACACCGTCTCCTGCGCTCTCACTCTCTCTCTCTTCTCCCTCACTCTCTCTCTTTCTCCTTTTCTTTCTCCCATTTCTCTCACATTTGTTTCTTTGTTACATAATTCTATACTCTCACCCCTCCCTCCCTCTTTCTCTCTACTCCCCCCTTCTCTCTCTTCCGGCCATCTTTTTCCTTTCTCTCTCTGTTTCTCTCTCTTTTTCTCTCTGTCTCTCATCTCTCTCTCCCTTTCTTTCTCTCTTCTGCTCCATTCCACTTTTTCTTTCCCTTTCTTGCTCTCTCACCCCCTCTTTCTTTCTTTATTTCTTTCCTCTCTGCTCCCTCCTTCTCTCTCTCTTCTGCCCACCTTTTTTTCTCCCTCTCTCTCTCCCTGTCTCAATTTCCTTTTCTCTCTTTCTGTCTCCCATCTCTCTCACCCCTGTCTCTCTTTCTTTCTCTCTTCCACCCCCTTTCCTCCTTTTTTCCTTTTCTCTCTCTCCTTCTCTCTCTCCTATTCCTTTATCACTGTCTTCTACTCCTTCTCTCTCCTTTTCTCTATGTCTCCCACCTCTCTCACACCCTTTTTCTTTCTTTTTCTCTCACTAATCCTTCTCCCCCTTTCTCTCTCCTTTTCTCTCTTTCTCTGTCTCCCCTCTCTATCCCCCTCCTCTTTCTTTCTGTCTCTACTCTCATCTCTCCCTTTCTCTCTTCCACTCCCTCACTCTCCTCTCTCTCTTCCCTCTCTTCCATTCCCTCTCTATTTTTCTCGCTTTCTGTCTCCCACCTCTCTCATATGCTCTTTCTTTTGTTTTCTCTCTCCTTTCTCTCCTCCTTTCTCTCTCCTTTTCTCTATCTTTCTCTGTCTCCCATTTCTCTCCACCTCCTCTTTCTGTCTCTACTCTCCTCTCTCCCTTTCCCTCTTCCATTCCCTCTATTTTTCTCGCTTTCTGTATCTCCATCTCTCATTCCCTCTATCCTCTTCTCTCTCTCTTCCTCTTTCTCTCTTTCTCGGCTCAGGGGAAGAAGGTGCATTGACAGTGACAAGCCTAAGCCTGTCTGTTCTACCACACAGTCACAGCCCCAGGTCCAAAAAGAGGAACTGCTTTCTCCTGTCACCTCCTCACACACACTCACACTCACACACACACACACTCACACACACTCACACACACACACACTCACACACTCACTCACACACACTCGGTTCAGTCTGCACCTACTTATGCAGAGTCCTGTTTCCGATTGAGGCTGCTCTCTGTTTCCAAACTCAATGTACGCACTTGTCAGACCAAGAAACTGGCAAAGTTGTGTACTTCTACCAAAGTAGACCAAAGTAATAAAAGTACGTGCCACTTGGGACCTCAATGTATTTATTTTCTGAGCCAATATCAGTTTCCGATATTTGGCCTGGTGCTGTGGCCGATAACCGATATTTCGCAATGCCAATATTTGTATCTTATGTATCTATGTCGCCTATCTTAAGTTCAAGTAAAGATCAGAAATTAACTTTTGTGAAAATAACTGTATTTCTCTGGTATCTATTAACATTTTCATTACTGTTCAAAATGAGTACACACAGAGGATGGGCAGCCTACACATTCAAAGTAGAAGATAACTAGTTCTATAAAGCGCTTTTCCTGAGTTCCTTAATACGATTTCACCTCAGTAATGCAGCTGCTTGTACATGGAAGGGCATCTTGAAGCAATAAATTAATTGGTATCTTTTAAGTGAAGGTGAAGAGGGAAGAAGGTGAAGAGGGAGCTGAGCCGAAAGGCAAAGCTCTCGATTTACCGGTCAGTCTACGTTCCTACTCTCACCTATGGTCATGAGCTCTGGGTAGTGACCGAAAGGACGAGATCGCGGATACAAGCGGTCGAAATGAGTTTCCTCCGCAGGGTGGCTGGGCGCTCCCTTAGAGATAGGGTGAGGAGTTCAGTCACGCGGGAGGAGCTCGGAGTAGAGCCGCTGCTCCTCCACGTCGAGAGGAGTCAACTGAGGTGGCTCGGGCATCTGGTCCGGATGCCTCCTGGGCGCCTCCCTCAGGAGGTGTTCCGGGCATGTCCCACCGGGAGGAGGCCCCGGGGAAGACCCAGGACACGCTGGAGGGACTATGTCTCCCAGCTGGCCTGGGAACGCCTCGGGGTTCCCCCAGAGGAGCTGGAGGAAGTGGCCGGGGTGAAGGAAGTCTGGGAGTCCCTGCTTAGACTGCTGCCCCCGCGACCCGGCCCCGGATAAGCGGAAGAAGATGGATGGATGGATGGATGGATAATTATTTGTATGTTTTTGGAAAAGCATTGTGGTCTTGAAATAGTTTGAATAGATTTTACACTTGTATTTTCATATAAGGGACAATGTTTTGCACTAGAGCAGCGGAGCTAACAAGGACAACCGAGTATCTGAAAAACTCCTCCGTCCAAACCATTTAATATAATCTTCAAGTTTTGTGAGAAGAGACATTTTTGAAGTTCACAGACTGTTTGAAGCTGCACAGAGATCAGTGGAGCTCTGTGCAGCAGCAGTAGCCCACTGTATCCCTCCACGTTTCCTACAGAGCCCGTCTTCTGAAGTAACACCCAAAAGTACAGGCTAAAAAACCCTGTCCTCTGCCTCACCTTTCCTCTCCTCCTCCTCCCTGACCACTCTTCTGACCATTTATTACTGATAAATAGGGCTATATGTGATGTATGGTGGGACACTTCCTCCGAACAATACTGCGGTCAGAGTGAAGAAGAACAGACACATTTTTTAAGTGCGATGTAGCCTGTCAAACGTTTGGACACACTTCATCTATGTTTTTTCTTTATTTCCATGATTATTTACCTTGTAGATTCTCACTGAAGACGTCAAAACTGTGAATAAACACATATGGAACATAGCAAAACAAAGCAACAAACAAAAACTTCACAAAAAATTCACTCCAAACTCATTTCGTATTTTAGATTTTGAAAATAGCTTTGCATTGATCACTGCTTTGTACTCGTACACTAAGACTATTGATCCACAAGGGAAATTATTATTGAGCCACAAGGGAAATTATACGCTAAACGTGGAAGTAACGTTTTCTCTTAGCTGCCTGTGAACGCCTGAACTAGACCTCAGTTGTATTAGTGAATTTCTAACCCGTCTCCGCCCTCTCTCTGTCCACAGGTCCACACAAGCACCAGAGCGCCGTCACATGCCTCCAGTTCAACAAGAACTTCGTGATCACCAGCTCGGATGACGGCACGGTCAAGCTGTGGGACCTGAAGACGGGCGAGTTCATCCGCAACCTGGTGACCCTGGAGAGCGGGGGCAGCGGGGGCGTGGTGTGGAGGATCAGGGCGTCCAACACCAAACTGGTCTGTGCCGTGGGCAGTCGCAACGGCACCGAGGAGACCAAGCTGCTGGTGCTGGACTTCGATGTGGACATGAAGTGAGGGGGACTCGGCGGGGACATAGGACAACACCAGACAGAGAGAGAGGGAGAGAGAGGAGGAGAGGGGGGCGGCTGTCAGGAAAAGCCCACCCGGATGTCCTCCTCGCACAGCGGCCGTCCTGTCCTCCGCGCCCTCCACCCCGTCCCCTGAGCCACGCGTTACTGACCCTGCTCTACGACAGGGGGACCGGGCGGGACACGGGGCAGGGAGCTCGCCTCTGATTGGACGAGAAGATAATAGGAAGCGGGAACTGAGCGGAGCCATTTCCCTGTTGGGTTGTTTCGCTTCGCGCAGACTTGGTTTTATCTCACGCCTGACAGACTGGGACATGTACAGAGATCTATTATTTTTGAAAGCACCCGTCGATGCCCACAAACACTTGCACTCGCTCTGGAGCCGAGCAGTGAAGACAGCGTGTACACAAAGAGATTGAGGGAGATGTTCCACGTGCATTTCCACACCTTATGAGCTGCTTGTTGTGAAGGAGTGAAAGCTGAAAGACCATTGGCCACCAGCCTGAGGGCGGGGCCTGGGGTCAGGCTCGTTTCTTGTCACTCCGTTTCGTTCATGTTTTTCCACTTGGTTCTCACTAGGTTTTTCTTTACAGTGTCTCACAACCACAACTGTGAATTTCCGGACTTTTCGTTGCTTTATCATTTGAGTTTCCTGATGTAATTATTTCTGTCCTTGCCGTTGCCAATAGGAACCAATCCCAGTATTAGAACGTGCTCACTTTAGGTTTGCTGTCGAGACGTCACAGGGTTATTTTGTTGGAGTACTTTGTTTCTGTTGTACACATGGTGGGTGTGTAGCACATTGATGCTGTCCAGAGGTTTTCAGTCCAGCTGTGCAGTGCTGTTATGAGAGGACCTGGAGCTCCTCTGCTGTCGGCCTGCAGCCCCTCCCCCTCTGTTTCCCAAGTGGCCAAACTGTATCTATGCTGCTAGTCCAATGGAAAAGACATGAACTCTCACTTGCTGTGACGTTTTAGTCCCAGGCAAAATTCCAAATTGAACAGTTTGGACGTAAAGTCACCAAACTAAAGTTAACATCCACATTTAGATTTGAGTTTGTTTTTGCCACTGAAACTTGAGCCAAACGTGCCTCTACGAGGCTGCGGCGAGGCGTGCCGCCTGCAGAGGATGGGGATGTACACTGTTGGAGTGTGTGTGTGTGTGTGTGTGTGTGTGTGTGTGTTATGGGCTACTTGTAAACACATTCCTGGGGACATGGCTCTTTGAGCCTGTTCTTTGGGGAAATGTACAAATGCCACAAAAACAAAGAGACTTTGGGCTGTGTGTGTGTGAGAAGTGTCGTTCTGTGTGATGGTTCATTTAATGATGTCTGAAGCTCCAGAGGAGAGCAGCGCTGGAGCCCCCAGCCCCATGTGCTGTCAGACCACAACACAACAGACCCCTCTCAATCTCCAAGAGTCACAACTCAAGCTGAACTGTGAAAGTGCTATAACACTGTATATTAAAGCAGAAAAAACAATGGCTCTATCTCCTCTTGTTGTTTCTCCCTGTTTAATTTATGATCTGGTTTGAGAATCAGATTTGTCACAGGTGTTTTATTTTCAGTTTCTGTAAAACTGCCTGGCAAAAAGAAAAGCGTCAGAAAAAAAACTTAAAGGGATTGTGTATTGTTTGATTCACTTAGAATTTTATTTTCTTATAACTTAAGTGCAATAAAATGTGGGTTTTTCTTTTTCATTTCAAGCATATCAGTTGTGTGTTTTTGTTTCCAATGTGAAGGCATCCTTCATGTTTAATAAAGCAAATGATTTAGTTTATTCAACCTACAGGGAGCCATCTGAGCAGATGTCACACAGGCTTTACAAGGCACATTACACACAAACTGCTGACTGCGCCACACAACACTGGGCTCGCTTTTCCATTAATGTGAGAATGAGGCAGTCAGTTCATAATGATCAGATCATCTTTAAGAAACAAAACTCAAGATGTGTCTGTCACAATAACCCTGAAACCAGCTGGGACATATTGACCTTCATATGCTCATTGATATAAAGAGATGAATTTGCTGGATCAGGGATTCACATTCAGTTCTTTACAGTGTAGTGCCTGAGGTTAGCCAAAGTAGTTATGTCTATAAAGTACTTATTGGTACAGGTCAACACAAGTCGTAAACAAGTAAAAGTTGACCTTAAGGATCATTGCTTCCAAACCAGAACACATTATGTAATAGTCCTTAAGAATAAATCTAAATTATACGTTTTAACAGTGAATCATCATTTGCTTTGAACATGTTTTATATCTGGCAACACAGACCAATAATTGTCATATTTTTGTATAAAAGTCCTACATGCTGTGCCTATGACGACGTAACCGAAGTCAAACTGCTCTCATATCCTCTGGAGGCAAAGTGCCCTAAATTACACTGCAGACTGCCCCACAAAAGCCCCATGACGGAGAACAGCCCCGCACTAATGCTGCGTTTGTTTAGTTCAGGCCTATGCAGTTAATCCCTAAAACATATCCCCTGTTCAGCTCCTGTAAACTGAGCATCCAGCCCGTCCTAGCTTACACCACAGAAGCACTGAGCTGCACAATGCACTGCACACATATGAACATAATCTGGGACATTCAAAAGCAGCCAAGCATATTAATCTGCCCCCAAACAAAACCACATCATTACGATTTTAATCCCTTTATTAATATTTCGGTTAAAACCAGCTAAGCCCTCGGTAACACAAATACGCCGCTGTCCTTTTCCTCTGCATTCTGTATACAAACCTCAAGTTAATGTATTTTTGGACAGTTGGGCTCTGTTAAATCTGTCCCATAATAATCTTTTGAGCACATACGGCGATACAAACATTTTGGCTCTGTTCTGGTCTGTAGATTCCTGGACGCCTGTTGCCTAGTGATATCCTTCCTGTCCGAAGTCTCAGACCGTCTTTGTGGAAAAAGCACTGGAGGCTCTCGCATGAATAGGAGTGCAGGGAGGAGGCGGAGAGCCAGGAACAAGAGGG
>KN519434.1:716-11942 GCA_000787155.1 Scartelaos histophorus | reverse complement strand
GTAGAACTTTCTTTTCCATTTCCATGTGGTTTTGTATGTGTGTAATCCCTCAGTGGTCCAGGTCTTAACCAGGTCTAAACCAGATTTAAACCAGGTCCATGGGTGTAAACTAGTCTGTGTGCTCTTATACTTGTTGCTCAGAATCATTCTAAAGATATTCAGGAAAGCTCTATTTCTATCACTTTTTTAGTATTGATACCTGCGAAAAAATGAGGATCTAGTTTCCATACTAGTTTTAGTATTGATTAGTGTCTTATTTTCACCTCTCTGTAAAATTAAATGTTGGATTCTGGGTCTAGATGACTGTCAGTGAAACAATATTTCAGCAGCAGCATAAAAACATGCAGAAATGTTTGTTTTTTTAAATCGATGCATGCAATAATTCAGAACAATAAGAGAATTTAGTGTAAAAATAAACCATATGCCCTAACGGCCCAAACTCAGATCAGTGTAACCTCCTCACAGTTAAAGGGTCTGCACCTGATTTCAAATTAAATAGTCTTTAGATCATGGATTTTGAAGTAAAAAAGTAGTACAAATTTCTAATAATCATTTTCTCAGGTAAATAACACAGAATCTTTTGTTCAATAATTTGTGTCCTTGTTTAGTCTAAAATTAATCCGGGTTTAGTCCTAGATTAATCCAGGTTTAGTCCAGGTTTAATTCAGGTAAATCCAGCTCTAATTCTGGCTAAACATTTAGTATTAGTTTTGTCTTGATCTAGCTTTGGTTTAATCAAGTGGGTGGTAAAAATGTCCTTGTTTAGTCCAGGTTTAATCCAAGATTAATCCAGGTTTAGTCCAAGATGAAAACAAATTTAGACCAGTCTTAATCCAGGTTTAGATCATGTTTAGTCCATACTTAATCCAGGTTTAGTCCAAGTAAATCCAGGTCTAATTCTGGGTAAACATTTAGTATTAGTCTAGTCTTGGTCTAGTCCTGGTTTAGTTTTCAACTTAATTTACTAACCTAAACTAAAGGGGCTAAAAGTTCAAACTAAAACATGTTCCTTAGTCATGTTTGAAATCAGGTACAGGCCTTTAAAGTTTCTCAATAAATTAACATAGAAATAACAATTTAAAGCACAATATTGAAACTCATATTTTACAGATAATGTGTATATAGTTTTTTTGCAGTTCTGTTTGAAATTTAAAACGGCACTGTGTAACTTTTCAGACATGCTTGTCTCCATGGAGATGTTATTGCTTTTCTAATTTGTTCCATAGTATGTCAAATCTGTGGAGAGGCGCCCCCGCTCACAGTGACAATGCACGGTTTAATTATTATTTCTGAAAAATATTTGTAACTAAATGGATGGAAATATATACATTTAATGTCATACTGAGGAAAATAACAGGAAAAGCAATAACAACCTCTATAACAAAAATAAAATAAAATAAAATAAAAAAAAAAAACACCCAAATTACCATTACCACCTAAATATGTAAACTAATTTAAACAAAAAGTAGACATTTGGTAATAAAATAAGTCTAAAATGACTTTAAAGTAGTGAAATTACATTGCTCTATGAACAGGTCATTTTTTTTTGACAAGTTATCTCAAAATATACTCCGTCCAGACTAGAATGAATCAGTCTCAGAACTAGAATATAGATAATAAATCTATAAATAAAAGATAAATAACCTGATAGAATTTTTAAAATCTGATTGGAGAAATGTGCAGTGTAATCACAAATTGTTATATCTGATATTCAAAAAGTACTATAAAGTTTGAATTGAAAAAATGTGCATTATGTGATGTTATAAGCTTATTTTTAATTGTTAAAATGGAAAAAAAATTAAATGTAAATGAAATAATTTAAGATTAAAAAAGCAGTGATGAGAATGTGTTAAGACTTACAAATTAAAACGGAACTAAACTATACTAAGTCATTTTTGGGGTTAATTTAATTTTATTTTTTGCAAATAAACTAAACTGTGTAAATGTTTTGGGGGGGGTTCTGAGGTCCTACCTGTATATGGTTAAGTAGACCTGTTTAATGTCACATTGTGGAACATTCTAGACAGAGCAATGATGAATCCATAGAAACAAGCAGGTGTCAAACCCCCAACCATAAAGTTACAAGGTGCACTTTTAAGACTGTAAAAACCAGGTGCACCATCTTAAACTGAATAATCTTGACACCCAAAATGGCCATAATACCACATACTTCTCCTTCACCAATGAGTAAATCAGTAAAATCAGATAAAAATTTGTATTTTAAAGACAATTTCAAAATAAATATTCATATTTTAACCCTATATTCTACAGTTCACTCTGGTCTGTTGCGTCTCCTCAGAACGGACGCTGGCTCTGCTCCGATCTCCTTCACGCTCGCTTCACAGCCGTCCTCCAATAAAGGCTTGTCCTCCTCCTCTTCATCCTCCACTCCTCTAGATCGCTTCACAGCCGTCCTCCAATAAAGGCTTGTCCTCCTCCTCTTCATCCTCCACTTCCTCCTCTAGACCCGCCTCTTCCTGTTCGAGCCCCGCCCCTTCCTGCTCCTCCTCAGCCGTCCCCTCCCTCTCCTCTTCTTCTTGTTCTGCGGTTTTGGGCAGTTTTTGGCAAATATCCTGCTCCTCCTTGGCGGTTTCCTCGGATATGGGCTGCATCGTGCTGGTTTTTCCTGCCAGAGCCTCTTTGGACCCCAAGGACTCGATCAGAGTGTCCAGGTTTCGTTCACAAGAGCCTTCTGGGGAAAGCGAAACATTTTAAATACAACATTAACCTTTCAGATCATTGCTTTTAGTTTTTAAATTTAAGCGTGTCAATCCTGGTTTAGTTCTGGCTTAGTCCATGTTTAGTCCTTTTTTTCATTAATCCCTTTTTTGATTCTTGTTCTGTCTTGTTTCAGTGCAGGTCTAGTCCTGCTCTAGTCCTGGTCTAGTCCTGGTTTAGTGCTGGACACATCTACAGCCAGTCTGTCCTGGTTTAGTCCTGGTTTAGTGCTGCTTTAGTCCTGGTTCCATAAAACCTTACTTTGCCCATCACTAAATTAATTGGTTTAGTCCTGGTCTAATCCTTGTTGAGTTCCTGGTCTAGTACCTGGTCTGCAGTAGTACCTGGTCTGCAGTAGTACCTGGTCTACCGTAGTACCTGGTCTGCCGTAGTATCTGGTCTGCAATAGTACCTGGTCTGCAGTAGTTCCTGGTCTGCAGTAGTACCTGGTCTGCAGTAGTTCCTGGTCTGCAGTAGTGCCTGGGCTAGTGCCAGGTCTACAGAAATATTTGGTTTAGTACCAAGTTTACAGTAGTACCTGGTCTAGTACCTGGTCTAGTACCTGGTCTAGTACATTGTCTAGAGAAATACCTGATCAACAGTAGTACCTGGTCTACACCCTGATCTACAGTAGTACCTGGTGTACTAGTACCTGGTATACAGAAGTACCTGGTCTACTAGTACCTGTCTACAGTACTACGTGGTCTATAGGAGTACCTGGTCTATACTAGAACCTGGTCTACACAAATACCTGGTCTAAAGAAGTACCTGCTCTTCAGTAGTACCTGGTCTTAGTCCTGGTTTAATCCTGGTTTAGTTCTGGTTTAGTTGTGGCTTAGTCCTGGTTTAATCTGCTACTGGTCGTCACAGCAGTTTTTGTGAACCCAGGTGATTCTTTCCAAATTCTTAAAAATACACAGTTGTTTTAAAGCTTTTTTTGTCATCCTACGTCCCTCTTAAGTTTGACCCCCCTCCTGCCCGTCCGTCTCAGGCGCAGTAGAAGTGCAGAAGTCCTACAAACAGGTGACGTTACCTTGGACACTGAGCGGAGGACAGTCCATCCCTCTCTTCTTCATCAGGATTCGGATGGTCTGCAGTTGGTTCATGATCTCATTCTTCTGATCCTGAGCCACAGACTTTACACTGAGACAAAGACGCAAACACATCAAGCTAGAATGCATGTTTTTAAAGCTACCACCTGTACATTTTTGGTCATTTTTAGCAGTTTAGTTGTCTCCCTTAAATAAAAATCTGTAATCGTGAGCGTTTTCTGCACTGACCAGTTGGTGAGCGGGTCCAGCTGAGTGAGGATGGAGTTTAACATGCGCTCGGTCTGGGCCAGCCTCTGCTCAAGCTCGTTCAACTGGTTTTCTGCACACATTTTTATCGTCATGGTGATTAAACACGTTAAATATTCACAACGAAGATCCGTATGCTCCATGTTTAAAGCACACACCTGCCTCCACGGACTTCTTCGCCCCTTTGGCCAATTTGTCCTTCTGGGCCTGGTCGTCCGCAGACTTTATCTACGAAACACGAGAAAACATAAATGGACAGTTAACCGTTAACCGGCTTCCCACTGTGTTCCAAACAGGAAATGAACTGCTACGCTCGGGCTTGTTCATAGGGATAGTTTTTTTTTTTTTTTCATCAATCTGTACATCATCCCCGTCATCAGTGTGGTGCATAAACACTGACTTACCCCCGTCAGCCCCGTGAGATGAGTTCTGGCCTCGTTTTGGTGCTGATGAAAGTAGTTGGCTGTAGTAGTAACTGGCTGGGGTCTCAAAATAATATGTGTTCGAAAAAGTTATACATTTGCATCACAAAACCGACAAAAAAGTCAGACCTCATAATGGCTTGGCACACGGCGTCATCAGTCTAAGCATATAAACACATGCCAAACAACTGAAAAAAGTGTTGGATTTGTGTGCGGCTCTCAGCCTGCAGCAGCAGCGCAGTGATACGAGAGAAAATATAGAGCCAAACGATTATGAGGTCTGACTTTTTCATCGACAACTGTTTTGTGATGCAAATGTATCACTCATCACACATATTTGTTACAGCCCCAGACCTCCAGTTTGCATTTTTGTGTGTTTTGGTTCGTTTTGCTGGCTGTGGCGAGTTCCTCCTGTGAGAGCCCTGGTCCCTGATTGGTGGAGCACCTCTACACCTGGCCACACCCCCAGCCTCAACCCCCTATTTAAGAAGATCACCAGCACCTGTTTGGGGCTGCTGGCCTTTGTGGCCAGTATGCCAATGTGTCTCATTTGTGTCAGTCACTCTGTTTGTATTTGTACTTGTATGTGACTCCTGTGTGGCTGAGACACTCGGTTTTGTTTAGTTAGTTCTGGTTTGTGCTTTTTGATTTGGTCACTCGATTCTGTTTGTGGGTTTGTGGTTTTCTTTGGGACACTCGTGGTTTTGGTTTATTTCTGTGTCCCTTAGTTGAATCACTTGTTTTGTAAACTCACGTGACCCGTTTTCAGCAAAAACTTGTTATATGTTAATCCTGTTATTTTGTTTCTTAACTTGGTTTATTTTCTGTACATATTTTATCGTGTTTTGTTAATTTAACCTTTTACACTCCTGTTATTTAAACATTATTTATTTATTCCATTTTCCATCTTGGTTTTTTTTTTTTTGTTACTTCCCACACTCTAGCAGAGCTGGGTCGTAACATATTGGTATGAGAAGAAAAACGCTTTATTTTCCTGTCTGCAGCCAACTTGCCAAACCAAAACCGGGCTAGAACTGGGCTAGAACTGGGGCTGTCGGGGGTAAGTCAGTGTTTATGCACCACACTGATGACAGGGACGACATACAGATTCATGTCAAAGACACCACATGACATTTTTTAAGATCGTACCAAATTCATGCACATAAAAAAACACTAAAAATGCTTAATATAGATGTCAAACACCGATTTATGCACCTGACATTAGAAATATTTGAAAAAGTTCAATAGAATAACATTTGAAAACTACGTCATTGACCCAAAGGTAACAAAGGAACTTTCAGTTTCACATCCAGTCTGATCTCTGGCGCCCCCCTTGGTCAGCTTTGGTTTTACCTTGAGAAACTTGTAGGCGGCGAACACTCCGACCCCGATAGCGTACAGCGGCATCAGCGTGAACACGTAGCCCTTGTTGCTGTTGCTCTTGTATTTGTCCGACTTCAGTTCCTGCTCCATCAGCTTCTTCATGTTCTGGAGGTTTTCTGCAGACTGAGCTCCAGGAGAGTTCATGTGGATCGGAGTCCCTCTCACTGCCCCCGGACCTGGACCTGAAGGGGCAGAGGGGCAAATAGCACAATTTCAGCACTTTTATTGTAGTTTTAATTTAGTTGCACAAAATGTTTGTGTGGGAGCAGGGGTGACATAGGCTTGCATAGAATCGTATAGCTAGTAAGGAGGGCTTGAATCACTTGAACTTCAGCCATATTTTTTGATGATTTTTGATTTATTGCCCATCTCTACTGAACTAAAGGTAAAAGGGGCTGTAAACTTGAAAACCTGAAAACTATCTCATCCAAATTTACTCCCCTTCACGCAAGACGACCTAAGACAAGACTTAAAACCAAGGGGGCGTGGCCTTCTCTGTGACCGACCCCGAACTCCAGAACATTCTACCACCCCACAGTCCCCACAATGGAGAGTTTTAAGTCTCGTCTTAAGACCCACTTTTATTCTACGACTTTTAAGACTACATGAATTGTTATTTATTGGTATTCTTATTTGATTTGACTAGTTTTATTGTCTTAACGAGGACTAGTGGATTTTATATTTCTATTGGATATATTTTATTTTTATTGTGCAGCATTTTGGAAACTTGTTTATGAAATGCACTACAGAAATAAAATGGATTGAATTGGATTAAAGGAAACAAAACCCAACTCCAGGTCTGTTTTTGAGAAGGAAACAACATTACAACATGGCTTAAAGCTCCTAAGAATTAATTTTGTGTAATCTAGATCATAAAAGCGTCTTTTGAACGGCTTCTTGAAACAAGCAGATCCAAAAGATTCAGATCGTATAAAAGAACCGAAAGTCCCGTCACTAGTCCATCTTCTGCCCG
This sequence comes from Scartelaos histophorus, assembly GCA_000787155.1. NCBI lineage: Eukaryota > Metazoa > Chordata > Actinopteri > Gobiiformes > Gobiidae > Scartelaos > Scartelaos histophorus. Next base: position 5,148 of record KN519434.1, on the reverse strand, counting down.
TAAAAGCATGTGGTTTTCAAAATAAATACATTTGAATCTAAAATCGAGCGCGAGAACTACGTGCTGCCAGGAGCTTAACCCTTCCGATACCAGAGGATAATTTGTCTATGAAAATGAGGGGTTTTGATGAGGCAGGAGCGATTTGAATGAACTCACAACTTCTCAACCATATGTTCTTATATCAACGTCCGGTCTGAATCAAACACAAATGTACACATGGATTTGGGATCAGATGACGGCACCAGAGGCCTGTTTTGTGTTGTACTGGCGGCTGGAGGTTTAATTGAGATGAGAGCTTTGAGATGACGACTTTTGTGACGCTGTTTATTCAGTAGGTTTGGCAAATAGAACAGAACAATGGGCCTGTAATCATGGGCAAATGGGCAAATATATACTGGACATTTTGCTTTTGAGGATTTCTCATGAATATAAAAATTATGAAATATGATAAAATAAAAAAAATCATTGGTTTACTGGATAGTTGGATAATGGTCTTGATCTTTAATAAAAAAAATTGTATAAAAGAAATGCATAAAGAAATAAAGTAAAAGTTAAATTAAATGTACAAGTACAATTAAATTAAATAAAAATTCTGGCTTTTTCAGTATAGTTTTAGAACGATCTTGATCTTTAAAAAGTATTAAAAAAATCTCCTCATTCACACATTTAGTGTTTGAAGTATTTATTATTAGTCAGTCAAAACGCTCTGCTCCACCTTGTGATGTCACATAGTGGTAATTTCACCTTAAATTCAGTGTAGATTAGCGATCCCAGGGTTGACAAATTATTGTATAAGATGATGTGTGGAGATTAAAAACACAGTGGAGCACTTCCTGTGTTACCACATGACATCACAAGGTGGGTTTGTTTTTTCACAAGCCTAAATGTGCAGGGTTTGTGCATTTAACATGTTTGTGGTGACGAAACAAGATTAAAACATGGATCAAAACTAGTTTAATATTATGAACCCTTTAATAAAACTAGGATAACATCACAAAAATAATCACAAAATACACATTTGTGACATGTTTTTATGTTTTTACATCATTGTGGCTGTTGAAATTGGAGTTCAGCTACAAGACTGATACGAATCCTGCGTTATTGTAGATGGGCGGCTCAGAACATTTCTTGTCTGAAAACAAAAACAAGCACTTAAAGTTTCAAGAGCTCATTAGTCTGATGGTTTTTAGAAGAAGAATGGAACAGATCTAACCAGAGATAATGGTGGAGGCTCTAAAGCTTTGAAACCACACTGGCCTGGGTTAAATTACTATTAAAACTGCGGTGATTTGAAATGTAAAATCTGTACAAGGTTTATGTTTATTACTTTCACTGTTTGGAAAAGTTTAAGTTGCATTGTGGAACTTTTCTGGTGTAGTCCAATGCTTGTTTCCATGGAGATGTTATTGCTTTGTCTGGAATGTTCCACAGTATGGCATTAAACCTTTCTATGTTCACTGAGACCAAACCAGATGAAGTTACAGGCATTTTCAGTACTTTTCTTCATGGTTTGAGTTTCTGTCCCAACTTTGAGCAATGCAATACAAAAATACCCAAAAAACGCAAGAAAAAATAAATTAAATTACTTAAAATCAGGTAAATTTGTTTTTTTTTTAAAAATAATAAAAGCTTTAATCATTCTAAAATTGTCTGCAAAATACCAACTTTTTACTCATTTTAAAAAAAGTAAAAGTATTAAGTAAGCAAGTAAATAAGTAGATTTAATCATGTAATATTTTCAATTTTACTTGAGTAACTTCTTGCCCTTATTTCTGTACTTTTACTTAACAAACAAAATTGAGTACTTCATCTACCACTGGATTTTGACAACCCTAAATCACGGAGAAGCTTGGATAAAAAGATGGACTAAAGCAGAACTAAACCAGGACCAAAACAAGTCCACATCAGGTCTACACTGGGCTCAAACCAGGACTAAACCAGGACCAAACTAAATCCACATCAGGAGTAAGGAGGTAATTTGTTTGTAGGCTAGTTAGGCTACTAATTTTACTACAAAACTACAAATTGTGTAGCCTAACTACAAAATTTGTAGTTAGGCTACTATTTTTACCTATTTCTACATAAATTTCAGTTTTCTTTATTTGATCATAACACATGGATTCATTGTAATAAAGTAGTTATAATCCAATTTAATAATCCAAAATCACAATTCTATTGGTGTGTAAGGTGTTTATAGTCATGCCCTCCCTGTGTCTCCACTGAGTCTAATTCAATATAAAAACTACTATCTCTGTTGTCTCTATTAACATGCTCGGAAATGCATGGGTTTCTTGCGTTCAATTTCAGTTTTCTGTCAGATGTTGAAGCTTGTGGACCTGTAGTTTTTAACGTCATTGTACGTGCCTCAGATGTGCAAGCGTTACCGTCGGTACTGACAAAAACATCGCTAAATTTGACAGAAAAAAACCTCCACAATTAGACGTTTTGCGCCAGCTGTGCCGTGTACCTTTTCTGCTGTAGCGGGAGTCCATACGCGCATCTTTGGCCCCGGTTCCTCCACCACCTCCCCCGACCCCGAACATCCTGGGTAGGACTACGAATGTGAACAGCACCGCGGTGAACGCCAGAGCGACCTGCTGCGACGTGGACAGCACCATGATCCGTGCGTAATGAGCCAAACGCGTGCGCAAAGATGAAGAGGGCAGAGCAACTGCGCCAAAATGTGCCAAATGTGCCGAGATGCGCCTCTAATGCTAATGTTTTGGAACCAGGCGCACGGGCAGCTCCTGATGCTGCACCACAACAACACAGAGCAGGATTTCCGGGGCACGGCTTTTCATAATAAAATACCTTACCATTAAACCTTTCTATTTTCAAACCAGATCAAGTTACACTCATGCTTAGAATTCTTTTTTTTTTTTTTTTTTTTTTACATATTTAATGACCTTGTAATTAGTCTAACTTAGCCTCTTTATAATTTATGTATTTATTTAATGACATTTATATAAAGGTACAGTGTGTTTCCATGGAAACAAACTCCAGGCCACACAGGGGTCAGGTGTGTGGAGAAGAATACTCAGAATAACAACTCATGTTTTTTAAAGTTTTTCAGTGCAATAAATACAACCAACATGAATAAATAAATACATACTTACTGTACATATATTTATATAATGTATGTCTTACTGATACCTGTCTCTTGCTATTGTTATTACTTCTCTACTTCTTGTATTGCCATTTTTATAAATATATTGTGTACTTATTGTAATATAATGTGACGTTTGAGCTACTGTGTCCCAAGTCATTTCGCTTGTGGATCAAAGTCTGTTCAAGTCTAAGTCTAAGTCAAAATAGATGAATACATAAATAAAATAAGTGTTTTATTATAGTGTACTCTCTGGCTAAAAGGTTACACATTGTGACTGACATTTGGAGGTTATGTAGAATAAACATGGAGGTAATTACTGTTATTAGATCTTTGGGATTAACTTAAGAACATTTATTTTGAAAGCACGATTCACCAAACAGGAAGTACTTTCTAAGAGGTGAGTTTACGTCAAATGCTGGAGCTTGACATGTGTTTAGAATGATCTAGACTACTACTACTACTACTACTACTACTACTACTACTACTCATAACATGTACTGAGGATCTGCCACTACTACTACTACTACTACTCATAACATGTACTGAGGATCTGCTACTACTGCTACTACTACTACTACTACTACTACTACTACTACTACTCATACTCATAACATGTACTGAGGATCTACTACTACTACTAATACTACTACTACTACTCCTAACATGTATTGAGGATCTGCCACTCCACTACTGCTACTACTACTACTACTACTACTACTACTAACATGTATTGAGGATCTGCTACTCCACTACTGCTACTTCTACTACTACTACTCATAACATGTACTGAGGATCTGCTACTACTACTACTACTACTACTCATAACATGTATTGAGGATCTACTACTACTATTACTACTACAACTACTACTACAATTTGAGCAGATTCCATGACCGATGAACTGATTATTAGGACCAAATGAACTGTGGACAATAAAGCTCCAAATGAAATACTTTTGATAACAGTGCTCCACGTTATTCTAATAACATTTTTTTATAAAAACTAAATTAAAAAGTTAAATGCAAATAATTGATCATTGCTGAGTTTCGGATGACATCACAGCATTCTACAGGACAATATTAATTAATGCAGCTAAAATGAGTGTTGTTGTAATGTTGTAATACAATGAGTTTAGTCAGTAATTGAAAAATAAACAGGGTCGACATTTGTGAATTGACCTTTTGGATATTTCATAATAAAGTACAATGTGATCAACAGGGAAATGTGTCTTTTTTTCCCCCGCCCGGGAGTGTGATACCGTCACATTGTAGTAAAGGAGCACAGTGTGTTAGTGTGCTACTTCACCACTAGGTGTCAAACATT
>JACN01041004.1:0-45788 GCA_000787155.1 Scartelaos histophorus | reverse complement strand
AACAAACTTTTCTTATCTGATTAGACACAATTTCACCGCCCCTCCTTGAACCGACACCTTTGGACTTCTGTGCTAGTCACAATTTGTCTATAACAAACACCATGTTTGAGCACAAGGGTGTCCATAAGTGCACGCGGCACTAGGACACCCTAGGCCGGAGGTCAGTGATCAACTTGGTTGTCGTGTCATCTGACCTCTGGCCGCATGTCATGGACACTCGGGTGAAAAGAGGGGCTGAGCTGTCAACTGATCACCACCTGGTGGTGAGTTGGGTCCGTTGGTGGAGGAGGAAGTTGGAAAGACCCGGCAGGCCCAAGCGTGTAGTGAGGGTTTGCTGGGAATGTCTGGCAGAGCCCTCTGTCAGGAGGACCTTCAACTCGCACCTACGGGAGAGCTTCTCTCGGATCCCGGAGGAGGCTGAGGATGTGGAGTCCGAGTGGGCTTCATTCTCGGCCTCTATTGTCGATGTGGCCACTCGTAGCTGTGGTCATAAGGTCTGTGGTGCCTGTCGCGGCGGCAATCCCCGAACATGCCGCTTGTGCAGTTGCTGAGGCAAAAACTCTGAGCTGGGAGGAGTTCGGGGAGGCCATGGATGAGGACTATTGGACGGCCTCAAAGAAGTTGTGTACAGTGCAGGGAGAGAGCTGCTGACCTCAACTGGGGATGTTGTCGGGCGGTGGAAGGAATACTTTGAGGCTGGGGACTCGGAGGCGGGCTCACCCATCACCCTGGCTGAAGTTACTGCAGTGGTTGACAAGCTCCTTTGAGGCAAGGCTCCGGGGGTGGGTGAGATCTGTCCTAAGTACATTAAGTCTCTGGATGTTGTGGGACTGTCTTGGCTGACACGTCTCTGCAGCATCGCGTGGCGGTCGGGGACAGTGCCTCTAGACTGGCAGACCAGGGTGGTGGTTCCTCTGTATAAGAAAGGGGACTGGAGGGTGTGTTCCAACTATAGGGGAATCACACTCCTCAGCCTCCCCGGGAAAGTCTATGCCAGGGTACTGGAGAGGAGAATCCGGCTGATAACATCGGATCCATGAGGAGCAGTGTGGTTTTCGTTCCGGTTGTGGAACACTTGACCAGCTCTACACTCTCCATTGGGTGCTCGAGGGTTCATGGGAGTTTACCCAACCAGTCCACATGTGCTTTGTGGACCTGAAGAAGGCATTTGAACGTGTTTCTCGTGGTGTCCTCTGGGGGGTGCTCTGGGAGTCTTGTTCACGAGTGAGGGAAGGATGGAGCGTTAGATTGACAGGTGGATTGGTGTGGCTTCGGCAGATGCGAATCACACTCCTCAGCCTCCCCGGGAAAGTCTATGCCAGGGTACTGGAGAGGAGAATCCGGCTGATAACATCGGATCCATGAGGAGCAGTGTGGTTTTCGTTCCGGTTGTGGAACACTTGACCAGCTCTACACTCTCCATTGGGTGCTCGAGGGTTCATGGGAGTTTACCCAACCAGTCCACATGTGCTTTGTGGACCTGAAGAAGGCATTTGAACGTGTTTCTCGTGGTGTCCTCTGGGGGGTGCTCTGGGAGTCTTGTTCACGAGTGAGGGAAGGATGGAGCGTTAGATTGACAGGTGGATTGGTGTGGCTTCGGCAGTGATGCGGTCACTGTATCGGACCGTTGTGGTTTAGAAGGAGCTGAGTCAAAAGGCAAAGCTCTCAATTTACGCTCAGTCTACGTTCCTACTCTCACCTATGGTCATGAGCTCTGGGTACTGACCGAAAGGATGAGATAAAATCGGTCGAAATGAGTTTCCTCAGCAGGGTGGCTGGGTGCTCCCTTAGAGATAGGGTGAGGAGCTCAGTCACACGGGAGGAGCTTGGAGTAGAGCAGCTGCTCCTTCACATTGAGAGGAGTGAGCTGAGGTGGCTCGGGCATCTGGTCTGGAATGTCTCACCGGGAGGAGGCCCCGAGGAAGATCCAGGACACGCTGGAGGCACTATGTCTCCTGGATGGCCTGGGAACGCCTCGGGGTTCCCCTGGAGGAGCTGGAAGAAGTGGCCGGGGTGGAGGAAGTCTGGGAGTCCCTGCTTAGACTGTTGCCCCTGCGACCCAGCCCCGGATAAGGGGAAAAAGATGGATGGATGGACAATTTCACCAAAGAATATCTGTTGAAGTAGTGAAGGCCAATCACACAGCACTATTTTGAGTACACACAACAGGGTTTGATTAAAAAAACAAATCCTTGTCTCAGTTATTTATTCAGGCTGTAATCCAGCTCACCATCAATACCTTTTTCTTTTTTCTTTTTCTTATGTACCATCATCAAACCCAAGCATGTCCTTCCACCTATATACATAAATACATTTATATATACACATGAAGGTGAAGGCACTCGGGAGGAAGTAGTGTTGATTGCTGTTTCGATTAAACAACGTGTGCTTCCAGTGGGGTGATTTGGCACAGGGGACTAGAGCAAGAATCATGCAATAACAATGACTGGATGGTATAGATATTGGAGGAGGAGGTGATGATGGAGAGAGCGGTAGAAAAGCTTGAGTGGTGAGTAGAATTTGTGAAGAAAGGCTGTGAAAAATGAAAAGAGGGAGAGAGGAAGATGGCGGGTGGCCGATTGCACCTTTATATGCAACACAAGTGTCATCCGTTGCGGTTTCACAGGAATTTAGTGAAAATGTAAAAAGAAAAAAACATATATCATCCTGTATCTTCCCCGTCTGGTGAAGTCCTTGCCTCCTTGCCTTGCTTTTCATCTATCAAAGCTGCCATCTTATCCGTCAATCACACAAGAATCCATTTTTCCAACGTGTTCTCATTTCGCTCCCCTCAGCCCTGCTCTCCAACACGTCTGTCTGCCTTTCATTTCCTGTTCTGTTCCTGAAATTTACTTTTGGATGAGAATTTGCGCTGCAATTCACAGCCCCGACTGGTGTAATGTATCTAATATTGGATGCATTTGCCCTCGATGTGGATCATAATGAGATTCAGGGGAAAATTGACAGTGAGGGCTTGGGCTTATTGAACTATTTCCCACCAGAGATTTTAAAGACTTTTCTGTCCAAATGTCAGCAGTTCTAATCATTGTCCGAGAGCTCTTGTAGTTTGATTTTCCATTGACTTCATGTTCCCTGGTCATATGGGACCTGTTGGTTGTCAGAAAGGGCCAAATGGAGCACTTAAAGTAAAAGGCACTGGATCACATTAAAGTTTAGAGCTTACTTACAACTTTTTAATAAATAATAATTGTACCCTGGCTTTTGTTAGTCATTCAATTGATCCAAGTGTCGTGAAGTGCAAGTTTGACAAAGCCATAACACCTTTAAAAAGCCTCAGATTTTAGGTCTTTAGGTCACAGTGCAGTGAGATGTTATTGAGATACTTGAACTGATTTGAAGTAAAATGTCCTGCCTATGATCATTTGGGTCAATCCAGTAAGATCTCTGGGAACCAACAAAAACTGGTTAGAAGGCCGGATTTGGTAATGTCTTTTGTCATAGAAAGAGGCTGGTCAAGAGTATTGATACCTAGATTGGCACTGGCAGATACTTAAAGACAAAGTATCAATATTGCTATTTTGTGGATTTGTGCATCCCTAATTATGGTACTGAAATCAGGAAATCAGAATCAAGCCTTTTCCTTTGCAGTGAAATCAAGATTAAAATGGTAAGATTGTGACAGCTCTTCTTACGAGTACACTCTACTTACGAGTGGAGTTGTTTTGGCCCTACTTGAACAACATGCATTTACTTTTAAAGAAAATTACAGCTTATTTTCTAGCTAATAACAAACTAAAGACCTGAATGCAACATGCCATTATGTGATTCAACAGTTTCCCTTCCAACACAAAACGGTTCCAACATTGTGCTCTGCTGCAGTTTCCTTCCTGGTTTTACATCCACATTGCAATTGTGCTGGCAGCGCCCCAAACAGCACCACCTCATAAACGGCCTGATTTGCTGTGCCACTCTGGTCTGGTTTAATACACCACTGTTATGCTATTGTTACCGCAGGAGGGAAAACACTGGAAAACATCAAAAACCTCTTCAGACGCCACACGCCACTGACAAATCACTCTAGTTACTGCCACGCGGTCACCATTATTGCCCTGTGAGAGAATGCCATAGCTGATAATGTGTGTGTTGGAAGTTTGTCCCTCCCGAGGCACAGACTTGGCAGGTGCGAGCTAGCTAAGGACTGGCATTGCGACGGATCCGGCAGATGGCCTTTCACTCAAAAAGCTTTCTCCTCTAGCTTCTTGTTAAACATGTTGCAGTTTCATTCTCCCTGCATCTGAGTATTCACTGCTTTTATCTGCAGTCTAACGATACACTCTTTTTAATAGCTGGAGGCTTGGGTGGATGCCAGACTGCTGTGTCTTCCTTGGATTTTGCTTTCTAGATGAAACTGTATATTGCACTTCAGTTAACAGTTTTTTCTTACAGAACTGCAAGTCCATAACACTAAAACAATAGTATGTAATTATGCTTTCAACTTTCAAGTAAGTAGGTTAGTCAAAAACATCAATGCACAGATAAACTACATATAGACAAATGTTGATACTGAAAATGAAACACATAAATAAAACTGAATTTCTGAATAGTTACAGAATGATCTTGATCTGAACCCAAACAAGACCACATGGAAGTAAGAGAAATTAAGTTATTATTATGTTGTGTTAAATTGCATTCTAATGTCAAAAATGTTTGTATTATTATAGTATATCTAGCCTGATATACTTAGCATTGAAATCCACATGTAAGAACACAGCAGATACAAAGTTTTGTTCTTTCTAAGTTGGATTCTTTATGGTTAGCGCTCTTGACAAATCCAAAGTGAGTAAGTGTAACTGTGATTGAGTATAATTGTATAAAAACTTAAGTCTTAAGTTTTTACCATACATCTTCCGTTCTTAGGATCCCTGCCTTTTTCTGCATCAAGAGACGTGTAAAAAAGTGGTAGGACTTTTTGGTGTGAAGTCAGCGTTAAGTTACTCTCTTCATGCTATTCCCTCTCATCTGCTGCATCTCTTAATCTTGCCTTTGTGGACTACATCTGCTGTCTGACTCTGAGACTTCCAACAGTGTGTCAAGGGCCACAATCTGTTAAGAAAAATGTCTGGAAATTTAAACAAAAAAGGAACCGTGGCTAATATTGACTTTTTAATGTAGACATAAAGGAAAAAGACTTCAGTGCAAACCTTACGTCTATATATTGTTTAAGTAGAGCCCCTTAAGTCGCATATAACAACGCACAAAGTAAAACATCGAGGAAAACGAGATGTCTTTGAACGAGGGGAGACTGTAGAGCTAATAGAAGGAGCTAACTGCTTTACCTTAACACCTCCTGATAACACGCATGCAAGTAGAGGTAGCATCTGTTGCAGCCTGGGGTTATTCTTAAAACTTAATGACTGCAAAGAGAGAGGAGCATTGTAATGGGGAGAGTTGATGAAAGGTGTGGTGAAAAGAACAGGCGAGTTAAAAAGGTAATGAGAGACTGGAATGAAATCAAAGAACTGCCACTAAACAACTGCTTCTTTGTGTTTGGAAAAGAGACTGGGAAATGGCAGAACAAAATGAAGGGCCCTGTGTTGTGAGTAATCATTCATTTTGAATTTGTGTGCACTGTTGTTACTGCTGGGAGACAGAAATATACAATGATGTTTGGAATGTGTTTAATGTGCTAAAAGTGGATATTAAAATTCCTATATCCTTGTGAGCTTTAACCCATGTTGTAATGTTGCTACCTCATCCCAAATATACAGACTTGTACTTTCACACATTGTCATTCACACATGTTTGAGTAAGTTTGAGAGAGTTTTAGTTAACAGCTACCTTATAAGTTTTGTTCAGGGCTGAAATTATCCAAATCAAGTGAAGGATATAGTGAAGGTGTGTGGAGTTTAATCACCCTGGAGCACTTCCTGTACATGACATCATAAGGTGGAAGAGAGTGTTCTATATTTGAGAGAAGAACTCAGCCTAAATATGCAGGATTTGCGTGTTAAACATGAGCAAATGAAACAAAACACAGTTCAAGGTGTGTTGTGAGAAGGAGACAACTTCCAGATTCCTAACAGATTGGAAAATAACGCAATATGAACCCTTTAAAAACAAAATGTGTGATTTTGGACTAAAATATGCACCTTGCAGCTATCAGCTTTGCCATTCTTAGACTTGATGCACAAATGGTAAAAAAAAATATTTTGTAAAATTAGGATTGAATCCTTGAAACAAAGAGGTCATACAGATAATAATGACTTAATAAACTGCTTAAACTTTTACACAACAACAACAGCAGCATTCAGGCGGCAAAATTGAAATAATATGTATAACCAAAAAGTGATGGTGCCAATCTGAATTAAAATTACCACAAATCCAGTCAAATTTGTGGTGAAAATTGAAGAAAATGATGGAATCTATTTTGAATTATGCAAAAATAAGAAGCCGAAAACACAAACAATAGCTAGCGTCTTGCCAAATTACTTGCCAAATGGAAGCTGCGCAGAATTTGCTCGAGATAGGACTCATCTAATATACCCCTGTGGGTGGTTTTGGGTAGTTTGCTTGATAATAACAGTAATAATGCTTTTGCAGCCAAAACACTGCGAGACAAAGCCACCGCGCACATGACAATAACGTGTGTAATGGTATTAGACACTTTTGTATGTGTTGCTTATGGGCCACTACTTTCAATTAAGGTTTCTAAGCTGTGGGGTGCATCCGAATTGCGCTTTGTCTGCAAAACTCCTGGTAAAGTAGCTTACATCAAACAGTGAAATAATGGCAGCATGTCATTTCAGGTGCAAGAATAACTCCGGGTGCTTTATGCAAATGAGCAGATGTCTCAGTGGTATGCGTCAAAAATCCTGTAAACATTGCACGGACACCGTTTTTGGCTTTGGAAACTTTATGGTGCGTTTTACCACACATGTTAGCACCGTGGCCTAATCGAGTCCAGTCATTACGCTGATTGGTTTCACACCTACCTATTAGCAAATATATGGCCACACTTGAGTTAATTACACCCGACACACTCCCTTGCTTCCTTTCCTTGTCTCCTTGCGTCCTCGAGTCGCGTGACCTTTCGCCAGATCGTTAAAAATCCTTCTACATTACACCAATTACACGCTGGTCTATCCTATTCTATCTTTTATGGCTTTTTTTTTGCTTTCCGTGTTCCTTTCTGCATTTATTAGCAGCGCCTGTAATGAGACGCACTAAATTAGATGTTTCCAAACAGCTAGCTAATGAAACAGACAGATTTATTAGTCATAACTCTACAGCTAATCATTTCTCCTCTCTAATAATTAGCTTGGGTCTTGATAAATCTTGGTCACATAGTATAGCCAAGTATAAACCAAAAACCAAGATGGCGTCAAGTTCACTTACATCAGTCGCACTGCTCACACCACGCCCCATTCTTAATTAATTAGCACTAATCAGCATTTAGAAAAACCACAGAGTTTATTAGTGTCCCGTCAATTTTTATTTTGTTGCCTGTACACGGTTTAATAACAGAATGATTTCAAACCATTGATTTCTGTTGCAGTAATTATATTTTATTAAAAGGCTTAATATTAAATGAAATAGCCATTAATATGAGTAATGAGCAGCAGAGATGGGCACAGCGGGGCACGAGGTGTCGGTTTATTGTGTTGTGGAGCAAGGGTGACTAATGATGTAGTGATTTTTTCATTTTCATTAGCCGGAGGAAAGTGCAGGGGAAAGAAAGAAGGAGGAGAGGAGGAGGTGAGAGAACAGATAACATTTTGTCTGCGTGAGTGATCTTACTTCACTGTACTGGTCACTTTTCTACTGTTCTCAAAAGCCCACTTTGTTTTGGGATCACTGTAGCTTCAATTTAAAAGGATGTTGTGATTTGTATGCTACTTTGACAGTGTTTTGGCTTTCTGGTGAATATGGTTATCATTGGTTATCAGTCTACAGGGTAGTCAATATTAACTCAAATTTTAATATCAATAACTAAGTCCCTTAAAGGGTATTTGTGCCATATTAAAACTACCATGATGATTCCTTTTTTTGCCTTTCTCGTAGGTATATAAACCCTTCCCTTTAGTTGTTGTTTTTATCTATATTATTTGCCCGAAATGCAGTTGCAGTTTTTCAAGTTTATTTCCAAAGCCCCGAGTCTATCTTTTTATTACTATGTAAATCTTTTGTTGTGTCCGCCAAAGTTCCCCTGCTCTCTCCCATGTTATTTGTTCCTTAGGGCACTGTCACAACTTCCACTGTCTAATAAGAAGGACTTTCCACACTGCATAGTACTCTTTGCAAAGTAAAAATTAGATTTGAGATGATATATTATTCAATGATTACCTTTACAATGCTCTTTTGTTGTCATATAGAACTGGATCAAACCTATCCAATACACAGCATTTCCTTCTATCACTTTCTTTCAGAGGACACAACAGAGCAACCATGGCACTGAGGAGACAGAAATAGCAGAGGAATAATGGTATATGTGGGCTATTGGACAAAATGATTGAAGCTAAAGCAAGGATTAACGCTGACTATAACATCCCACGAGAGATAAAGGCCAACGGGAAACAGAATGGGAAAAGAGCGGGAAGTGCGAGGGGGGAGGGGCTGGGGTAATATATGGATAGAGCCCTATGAAGGTAGAATGACAAATGGGTCTCGAGTGACAGAGTCTTATATTAAAAAGTAAATTGATATGCAAATGTGCAGTGTGTGGCTTTGGAGGACGGGGATCGCCTGTTGTCCGCACTCAAGTGGAACAGAATAAAAAGGGAAAAGTGAGACTGATATGGCTGGGTTGGATTTGCATGTACGTTTTGCCAATGCGCGAAAAATGAAGGAAAGAGCAATGCGATGGCAACTCAACGCAACAGTGGTCTTTCAACAGCAAGATACAGTCCAACTTCACAGTGCAGCAAAGCAGTGCAAAGTATCAATAACAGATGTAACTAATGCTTGTATGTATTGCACAGTGATGTGGGGTGCAAATTATTGTGTGGAAATAGGCATCTAATCACAAAAAATGTATAGAAAAAGACGGCAAACGTAACATTAAGTCAAATTTTCTTTTGAGTAACTGCTGTGAATACTTCATAAAAATATTTAAAGAGTAAAGTCCAGTAAGTCAAAGTAAAAGTAAGTCCAGTTGTTTTCATTTTAACTCACTTATAATATCTCATTCCTGGATCTCTCAATATTTTCATAAATTAATTAAAAGTTCTTTCTGATTAGTAAGTACAATCTCTACAAGCTAAAATGATAAATTTATCACTAATTATTTCCCATATTTTGTTCCGTTAGGGAACTTAGGGACTTAGGGAAGAGGATAAATATGTGCAAACATGAATGAGATAAATTACATTTTGTATGGACAATATTTTTGCAACTAACATTTTTATTTTTTTTTTTCAAACATGGATGACATATGCAATACATGATCTACCTGTAGCCTCCAAACATGGCCCCCACATTGTACTCTCCTGAGTGGTTGTAAATTACAGGTCAGGGCATTTCATAGATATTAAACCCAAGACAGATATGTGCGAGACAGAGGCACAGCTGTGGAGGGGAAAAACAAAAGCCAGCGCCATGTCAGGGGTCCGCGCCATGTTTAAGACTGCGGTGCTAATGATTCATGACACTTCTAACTGGAGAGGAGAAATGAGTTGCTATGTAATTACTATGGAAATGTGTTCATTCCCTTTCAGACACCCACCCGTAAAGCCAGCACCCATGACGACACCCTAACACATGCAGCCGTAGCGCTATAACAGATTTTCACGATCACGCTTGGTGCAGAGGTGTCACCCAAGTCCGTATTCCCCATATGTCGGTAACACATGTCCCACGTGTGTCAGGGGTCTAATGATCGGCTGTGGGTCCACAGCTGAGAACCAGGTGGGGTCCTCATATCCCCCTTTCAGCCACTCTCCGTCCCCTCCTTTTTATGCTCCAATGTGGGTGTCTGCCCATATATTCCCAAGAGGCCATATTGACGTCTGGTTGTGGTCTGGTCGTGCAGTCAGCTGTGTAAAGGCAACATGGGATTAACCACCAACGGACTGAGTCTCATTCTTAGTCAAACCATTATACCGGTCATTCAATCATTATTCAAAATGTGATTCTTTTTAAATAGTAATAAACTACGCAGGTTTGCAGCATAAGTGGATATAGAAGTAGATGCTAGACACTTTAATATTTTAAACAGTCTTTAATACCATCTTATAATGGTCAAGAACAGTGGATTTCCGTGTAGATATGAAAAAAGTATGGCTCTATAAATTTAAATTGTAATATTTTATAATACAATACTCAGTATAGGTCATTGAAAAAGCACAGGATAGAAGTTTTGTGGATTCATTAAAGCTTTATTGATAGTACAGTTTAAGCACAGGTCTTGTGCTGTATTTTTATCATTGTGAAATAGGGACAATCTTTTGTGCTCCCACTGCGCTTCTAGTTTTATAATAAAGCCAAACAGAGACTTGTTATTTAATATTGCTGCCAGTTACTTTGGCCAATAGCCAATGTCTGGTACACGTTAACAACCACATAGGTGCATATAAAACGACAAATAAAATGTTAATTAAATTAGGTTCACCTTTATATTTGCCAGTAGAGTGAGGAATATTAATGATGGAGATATATTATACACTAAAAACAAATTGAAGATGGCTGCTACTGTGGCAGCCTTTTATGAAAAACTACCGACAATCTCAATTAGCCTATGTTGAATTTGTGTTTATGCTGTATTTGCATGCATACTTTATATAGCTATAGCAATATAACAATTAGCAAACCTGCAATATAATTTCATTTCAAAAAACTAATTTCATGCAATTCGTCATGGTTGTAGATTTCACTGCAACTTTATAAATGCTACGATGAACATAAAAACCTGATTTACAAATACTTGATTTGCACTGCAGTATAACATGTTTAGTTTTAGCCAGCAATAAAAACCTCATCATATAGTTTTATGGTGTTAGCCTCAAACAAAGAATGAGTAGAATCAAAGCTGTCATAAATCTCTTGGACAGGGTTATGGTTGATTGGGGCTATTATCCTCTTTTTCACAACAAAGGAGAGAAAATGGGCTGACTTGAACATATGGCATTCAACATTTTCTTTATCCCAGCGAGTTTGAAAAAATAAAAACTTCTACAGCCAGGGGGCAGCGTATGAAGACAATCAATATTATCAATACTTTGGTTTTGATCAGTGACCTATAGCGTTTGTATGCAGATGAGCTGAGTGACCAGGCCATGGTGCTTTAGGCAGTGGTTATAAAGGCCAGAGGGGTCCACAGATGTGCTTTATCGAATGAATTCGAGCCCCTTGGACAAGTATCTGTGGACACATGAAATCTCACTCCACCCGCGGCGCCAAACAGCTCAGAGTGAAGTGTGGAAGTGACAGGTTGAAGAATAGGAGAAGAGTTGGTTGATTTGCTCCAGGCTTGTCTTAGTAAGACACAATGGGGAAAAATCAAGATGAAATTATATTTTACAGACTCCAGTGAATGCATTTACAGAGGAATTCTGTAGATTGACGACAATAATTCACTCATGTTTTTTTTTTCCTTTTTCCTCAGGCATTGTGGCTACATCAAGGCCAAACAGGATCCAGATGAAGAGAAGATGCAATTTCAGCATGGGCGAGGTAAAAGAGAATGGAGAGATAAAAAATATTAGTAACACAATAGTAATTACACTGACTCATTTTTATGTAATGCACCAAAGCACATTACAGAAATGCTGAATTATGTGTGATGACAGTTGCAATAAAGTATACACACACACACACACACACACACACACACACGCACACGCACACACACACGTAGATAAATCCAGGAAACGCCATTTAAATAAAACCATTTTTGTCAGTAACAAGGTTGAAAATAACCAAGCATGCAGGCCTCAGATGTTATAGTAAAATGTCAAAATCTTTTTAAGTGTACTTAATGTTGTTAAGCATTTTTACATCACCATAGTAAATATAGTTGGATATATTTTGAGCATGTCTTCCTCCTCTGCAAAATCAGAGTTGGAAGGGCACTATATTCACACACAGGTGAATGCCTCATTGAGCTTCACGGCAATGTTTGTTTATTTCGAACATACTCTGTTGGTACACCAAGCTCTATATGTATAACAAGTGTGAAACATCATGTAGTTGACTTTTAGTGGAGTTGCTCTTCACAGTTTTGAAAATCCACATTGGCTCACAGAGCGTTGCACCTTATGTGTTCCTGTTAAAATGTTGAATCATTTTTTATACACACAAAGAAGTTAATGTGTTGGAATTATGTAACCATTTTAGAATGTCACTCAAAACACATCGCCCACATCCACACTACACAAATATACCAGCTGGATGTAGCGTGTTCTACAATGGCAAGAATTATATTTGAATACATCTTTCAGTTTCTTGTATTATTTTATTTTTTCACAGTCAAACTTCCTGGCAGCAGAACGTACATCCACCCTCACACCTATGAAGACCCCAACCAGGCAATACGGGACTTTGCCAAAGAGATTGATGCTTCCAATATCCGAATAGAAAGAGTGATAGGAGCAGGTGAGTGTGGAGTTAAAAGCTACTGCAGCTATTTTCCCTCTTGTTAAAATGCTTTTCTTAATGTGTAACAGGAGAGTTTGGAGAAGTGTGTAGTGGTCGCCTGCGGGTGCAAGGAAAAAGGGAGATCTATGTAGCCATTAAGAGCCTCAAAGCCGGATACTCGGACAAACAGAGGCGGGACTTCCTGTCAGAGGCATCGATCATGGGGCAGTTCGACCACCCCAACATCATCAGGCTGGAGGGAGTCGTCACCAAATGTGAGTTTCGTTAAAGGCACAACCTCAATAGTGCAAATAATGACATAGACCACATGAGTACATTGCACACTGACGCAGAAGGTGATTGAACAACTTACGTCACATGATTTTGTCCGTTGTGGTGGGGTGCTCTCGGTAAGGTCTGGATGGAGCAGATATGTGATGTGTTATCAGCTGCTCTGGGATCAGTACCTCCCCACGC
This sequence comes from Scartelaos histophorus, assembly GCA_000787155.1. Classification (NCBI taxonomy): domain Eukaryota; kingdom Metazoa; phylum Chordata; class Actinopteri; order Gobiiformes; family Gobiidae; genus Scartelaos; species Scartelaos histophorus. The sequence continues at coordinate 32,780 of JACN01041004.1, read as the reverse complement.
CGTGATTTTAGCTCTCCTCATATCTCATACCTCTCCCTCTCCCTTTTATTGGCACAGATTCTCTCCAGATTTTTGTTGACCATGTCCACTTGTCGACACAACATTATACTATAAAAATATGAACTATAAAACACTCCCACTATGGCAGTAGAGTGTAGCCTGTAAAGTGCTGTCACATGAACAAGAATATAGTCCTTCTAAAACAGTATGGCGAGATGGTATTAAGGGTTAGCATCTACTTCTGACCACTTACAAAACTACTGAGGATAAGACCTTTTGAACTATTGTGTTCCTAAAAGTGAATGCCACAAATCAGCATTAAAAAGTGCTCGTCTTTTCCTCAAAAAGATTTCCTGTCCACCCACACAATGGCACATGGGGCTGTAACAAAAGAGCAAATGCATATGCATAGCCTCCACTAATGAATATTAATAATTCATAGAGTTAATTGGATGTGTTTTAGCCTCATGAATATTCAGAGACCAAACTGCATACCACATCCATTCCCTTGTCCCTCTCTCTGCTTGTGTAAATAATGTTTGATGTAAACTGTGACCTTTGATTTCCAGCAGTTTGTCGAGAAAACTGCCGTGGCCAACTGTAATGTGTTTTTCCTGACAGCTAGACACGCAATTACAGGACACTGACAATTCTGATGAGAATAACCAAAATAATTCAGCTGTAACTGCCAGAATCCTTCAACATTTCACAACTGGGGACAATTGTCGAATCAGCAAACCACAATGTAACTGCCATCCAAAGTATTCTGTTTTCTGTATGAATATAAAGCATGTTTCCATTTGGAGTTACATCTAGCATTTTTATGTATTTTTCGTGGGGTTCCTTTGTCTCTCCTCTCACCTGTCTTTACGGTGCATTGAGGAGCTGATAGAGCCCCTCAGAAACAAATCTCACTAGCAGAGCAGTAATTTCACAGGTCACAGCTCTGGCTAGATTTGGGGTGAGAGTTGAGATGGGTCAATAATTCCTTCAGGACTTTTTTTTCCCTGCTACACCAGCTGGTCCCTTCACGCCGGGCCGAGGTCTAATCAGGCGGGCTGACCCTGGCTGCTCCAGGCTCAGGTGGGACCGGGTGGGCTACATCGGCGTCGTGGTATTAAAGCGTGCAAGCATATTGACAGTTGCTTGTGTTGTTTGGCAAAGAGTACTATAAGATGTAAATTGTCAGTGGCAGGTCTTGATTAGATATCCAAAGCTATTAACTGTCTGCAGTGTGAAATGTTATGTGACAACTATTTTACAACTAAGCGAGAAATATTAAGCACGAAATTGAAGAAAATCACGTAAGCGCTGGAATAGTACCATCTTCGACTGGTGATAACAAATTGCCTGGGTCAGATTAATTTGCGTAGTCAGGTCATGGGTATTTTATAACTGGTTATAATGAAAATTTCAGTCTTAATACTTATAATTTAATATTTTGCAAGCCAAATCAAAAAACTTAATAAAGTCATCTCTCAACTGAAAATGGAAAAACCAAAATTTGATCACAGAGAGGTTCAAACTCTGCCAGTTACAAAGAAAATACCAGAGAATCCAGCATTGAATCATTTAAAAAAGAATAATGCTTGTTGGCTAAATCTGTCCAAATCTAGTTACATTACAATTGAATTGATGTTGGCTTATTATTCTTAGCTTTATTGTTTAGTATAAAGAAAACAAATAGTGAATTTGAAGCATGTTAAGTCTGTTAATGGGCCAAATTGTCTGATGTTTAAAGGCAACGTGTTGACAATGCACTTACAGCAAGAGCATTTTGTACAGTATAATTGCTCAGAAAATGTGTAGAAAAGTGACGGTGACAGTGGTGCAAGGAGGGCGAGGGCTGTTGTAGGATTATTTATGCCGACATTTGTGTGAGAGTGCATTGTGCGCGCTGCACTTTAAGAGGCCCCTGCCGCGTGCCATTCCAATAAATTTCTCTGCTGTCTGTCACCTGATTGTCGCTATTGTCATGCTAATTACAACCCCACATGCAGAAAAGCAGAAAAAATAGATCTTTTTGAGATTCTGTCGAGCTGCCACCCCCACCCTCTCCAATCTCGGCTTCATCTACCCCATCCCGCATTCTCGACATAGGTCCTTTATGTGGTGCACAATCACGGCAACTATCAGCTCATTTAAAAAACCCTCAATTACCCACAGACACACACTTACAAACACCATTTCAAGGTGTTGTTAAATCAGGAGAAAAATGCTAACACGCGTTTTCCATTCAATCCTCCACAGAGAAGAAACTAGTCATTAGTTCTAACTGCATGTCTTTGTCCTAAGAACAATAGTGAGAGTGATGTAAAAGGATCGATTCTGAACATGTATGCAGATGTGGAGATTACACAGCTGAGACAATGTAGGACAGAAGAAAGTGAGGGATAGGAAAATGAAAAAAGAAAGAGCATATATAGAAATATAAAGATAGATAGATAGATGGATAGATGGAATTGATTGAAAGGTTAGGGAACCTTTTTTGCTGACAAATAATAAAGGATTTTAAATATGAATGCTAAATTGAATTGCAAAATCAGTTCATAAGTTCATAATCAGTTCATATAAATAAACAAGATATTGCAATTGATTATACTGAAAATGCAGCCAAATTGTGTGTATATTAGATCTTCTACACATACATATAGAGGGTAGATTTTATAGCCAAGACAATGGGGCAGTAAAGGATGTGGGGCAGGGGGTAAAAAGTGAGGAAAGATGAGATAGGATACAAGAGGGGAGGAAATGAGGAAAGGACTCGGGAACAAATGAGGCTGTGGAGATTCATGGTGAGGATAGACTCGAGGATCCACAGTGAGGAGACAAACGTGAGGAGATGAGCAGAGGAGATGAGGAGAGAGGAAAAGGGAGAGAGAGGGAATGGGGAGGTGGGAGGATAGAGAAGATAAGGTTATTGAGTTTCTGTCTGTGCGTTCCCAATGCATGCCACTTCCTCGAACCGAAGATCTGCCCTGTGTTAAAAGCATTGTATCATTTAGTCCGGACTCTTAGCATTAATCAATACAGCAGTTATTTCATTTTCTCATTTGTACCTTGGGCCACCTCATTCAATAATGTGGTAATGCTGCCCCACAGATAACCACTCATAATGTAATTGTCCATTTGTGTACAGTCCCTACCGCTTCACATCGACACGCCCACAAACCAACAGGCGCTCATAACAAGCTCCCATAATGTCATTTACCAGGTTTAGACTGCACACTTCACTCATTTTCAAACTGAGAATGACTGACAATGCTTTTACTCCAGCCTAATGAAGAGCTGTTTGCATCTTTTTCTTTTCTTCAGCCTCTCCTCTGATTTATCCTATAACACACACCACCTGGCACAACATCAATAGGCAATCTGCACACACATCCATTCCTGGGGAGCCAGTGGTTTTAAGCCCAATGTTAGTGTTATTTCTGAAGGCAATGAAAGCAATACATTTGAATGAATATGAATGTGATTAGTAAATTAGTTGTTTTCAGGAAGAAATGGAGCGCTTGTTTTGTGCTGGGAATTTAAAGTGGCTTCTCTGCTGCTGTATACACAGCGCGATCAAGCGTGCTGCATAGACTATAGCAACCAACAAGTACAAGTGCAAGTTATTGTGTGCTTGATATACAAAGGGCCGAACAAGTTAATACACAGCATGAGGGGGGCTTATATTGGAAACATCTGTTATCTTTCAGTGTTGTGGGGATAATTCTGCATGGCAGGTGTCCAGATGATGGCTAGCGATAGCATGAAGAGTGTGTCAGTTACTACATGTGGGGCCTTCCAATAAGAGACAAGGAGATGAATGGTTTTCATAGAAAGTCTCTCTTGACTCTTGCCTCTCAAAACCTGGGCTTCAAGGTTATATCCTAAACACACATGGAGTGCACACAAACACACAAGAAGCCCTCTGCAGTAGCAGCCACATGCACACACATGTAATTGGTTTCCGGTGGCTGTTTCTTAAAGATGGCTTCCATTTCAGAGCTGTCTACAGTGTATAATATGAGATTCAGATTGCCCTATCCATGTTCAAGATAAACACACACTATAGGATTGCACTAGATGACTTTCTAGGAGCGAATGAATGAATGCCTTGAAACATTTTTACAAAAAACAAACTTAAGAGAAACATATTCAAAACCACCTTTTATGAGCCTTTAACCATGTTCAACTTGTTTTCAACCATAACCAGATTACTTAGAGTTCTACTTTAAGTGATTCATGTACATTTGAGTTATACTGTGTCGTCCTGCATTTGCGGCTTGAGTTCTATATATAAATTCAATTTCCCTATTTCCTCCCACTGCTCTCTACTTACTTTTACATTTAAGACAAAATGTTGCATATGCATTTTCCAAAAATCTGCTGCTTGTTAGGGTGAAATGCCACTATGGAGAAGCGGGGCCAGCACCAGAGAATTAGTTTTGATGTTTTGAACAGGAGGTCAATAGATCTTAATAATAAGCCATTTCAGACTAATATAGTTATGAACAAAATACAGCAGACTATTAACACAACTCAATTAGTCAGTCCTTTCCCCTGTTAAAAAGAGCCGTCTCTCATCACATGCGGAGCAGGCTCCCTGTCTGACTGCTGGTGCTGCCCGGAGCGGACCGTGCCTCTGTGCCACACATGCCCACAAGCCACAGCACAGAGCCTCGTGTGCAGATAAATGCTGCAGCCGTCCTCACCCGCAGCACAAGAAAATCCAATTCTCTTTCACTTTTATCCCTGAGACTAATGTTACTGTCACAGGCGACACCGCACCAGGAGCCCGGGCCCCTGTTTGTGTGTCTGACCCCCACTGTTGTACGTGTGCTGTGGGAGATAGTGAATTCATTTAGGCTGATGTATTGCCGTCTTTACCTGCAATCTCTCAGGCCTCAGAGCGGCTGTTGTGTCTTCACCGTGACAAGATGTGGACCAGTTGAGCTCACCCAGTAGGTTTTTGTTTTCTGGATACAAGTCTTGTTGTGGACATCTGAAAAATAAAATGTTTTAAAATGTGAAGATAAGGGAGGATTTTTAAGCATCTGTGTTGATGGACCATAACAAGAGACCCAAATATTACCACAACAATGCAGAGAGGCTCCTTCTTTGCTTATACTCAAAGCGAAGGTTTTCAAGTTTAAGTGAAGGTTTTAATAGCAATACTTCAATGCAAGTATTATTAAGTGTATCACAAGGGCAAGTATCAAATAAAAGCGTATATGTTATGTTATGTGAACACTTCTCAGTCAACATCATAGGTAAAAAATGTCTCACGTTTAACAAAATGAAAGAAATACACTGTAAGCAATATGGAAATTATATATAACATTTTAAAATTTTACACTTGACAGTTGTTGACAGACTGTCCTTAATGCATTACATAGTCAGATGTGAACACAATACATACACATATTGAAAAATTCCATACCGTGATCCTAATGAAAAAGCCTGTCCTGACACCTTTCTATTTTCTAAGTTTGTACTGTATCTTGGCATGCTGTTTGGTGTTGTTCTTGTAATGTCCTGATAAAGCTCTCTTCTCTTGAGCATCTCTGGAGCCCTGTGACCTATTCATCACAGTTGTCACTATCTATGCCTTTACAAGCTCCCCTCTGACACAGACACACCATCATTTGTTACTACTCTTACCCATTTTGTCTTATCCCTGGTGGGGGGATGGTTCACCAACTGCTTTCCCTTTCTTTCTATGGCTACGTGTACTTGTGACCACCTATTCTGTTAATCATTTGTAAGCTGCGGCAGATGCCACGCAGGGATCTCCAGAGTGCACAGTGGTTGTCAGTCAACACAAACACACAGGTGCAAAGGAACCACAACCTCTCTTCACCCCCTCCCTAACCCCCCCTAGTGGCTGATTAGTATTCATGAGATCTCTGGAGGCCTCACCACACACACACATACACACACACACACACACATACACACACACTGGAGTGGCTCGGTCCATTCTAATTATCTCGTGGCGTTTATGGCAGCGCCTGATTAGAACCTGTCAAAGTGACTGATGACGACATGCTAGTTATCCCAAGGGAGACATAGACTGCAGCTGTGCAGACTACCCCGGCCCTGTGGATTTATAGTTTGTTGCTTGTAACTCTGGTAATAATATTAATAATACGTTGTTCTGTTCTTTTGCAGGTAAGCCTGTCATGATCATAACCGAGTTCATGGAGAATGGGTCACTGGACACGTTCCTCAAGGTGAGAAGCAGTGCTCACATCGCAGCCAGAAGCAATACAGGGATGACATTGAAGGCAAGGTTAAGGGTTAGCAGGACTGCACACAAAAGCCAAGTGTAAAATGCTGTTCCAACTGTAAAAAGGAGGTGAAATTGGTTTCATTTGGTGTCTTTTTAAGAAATAGAAGAAGAAGGATAGTGTCATAAAAAGAACAAGGTAAGTTCAGACCACCACAAGATTCAATAAAATATACTGGTATTAAGGGTATCAAACTATAATGCTCAACCTTCCAACCTACATAAATTCTACTACATTTTACAAGCATGAAAAATGGACCCCCCTCCCCATATTATTTTCTTTGTAATTAGCTAAACAGTTATTTTTTAAAATATTATTGGTCCAAGATTTGGACCTGGCCAGATAAGATTAGATCTGTTTAGAAATTACCATTTGTCTCAATGATAAAGGGTGTGACCCCTGGTAGCAGCAGTTAGTCAACAAAAACCTTTTTTTAAATTTACTTCGCTCTCTGACTAACCAACAAAACAATGAGTCAAACTACACAACTTCACTGGAAGACAGTGTTTTAAAATGTATCAAGTTCTCAGACTTTTCCCTCAAAGTACCAAAGGCAGACATTTGAGATACAGTGGAGGTGAAGGTCTCGTCTGTGACCAGATTTTCAAATCAAAGAAAGTATTTCTGTGTTATTGAAATCGACAAAATGACAGCAGTTGGAGGAGACTGTCACTCAATATGCCATTAACAGAATTGATGTGTTGAAGGAATTAGTCCTTCAAGTCTGGCTCTGGAGCATCAAAGAGCTGTGAGAATAGATCCTATAAGATAAAATCATGACTGACTTCATAAATTATGATTTCTTTGATATTTTACAGTCTATTATCGCTTCACTCTCAACTACATTTAACACAACTTTGCCCCAGTGTTTGTTTCCTGTTTCCCTGATTCATATTCAGCGTTGTTTGTCTGCCAGTAAAATCACTGCAATGCTATTAAGTCAGTGATGATAGTCTGAGCGCTAAGCAGGCACCAATCCCATCAGCAACACTGAAGCAAAATAAAATGAATTCTGACAGACGAAAACAGCCAAAGAATGTAATGTCAGAATACACAGCGACACACATGGGGTGTGTGTTAGTGGAGTAAAAATGACTCGTAAAGAGCCAGTGCAGTGGCACAATATAATTATGGAAACAGTTTTATAGTTTTACAGCCAGTCAGTGCTACTGCCCACCATGTGTCTTTAATTAGACTCACTGTTTATTAAGCAGCTGTCCCACAGAAATAACAAAACACTAATGTGTGAGGAGCCCTCTGACCCTACATAAAGCAAACTCAGAAAGTGTGTAAAGTGTTAACATATATTAAAATATAGTGATGTGGAAAAATTATTACCAAAAAATGAACAATATGTAGAACATAATCAAATCTGAATTAGTGAAACATTCACTTTATTGATTACAGGAATATGTCAATGTTAAAGGTGCACTGTGTAACTTTTCTGGTAGAGAGTCTGCTATTTGCTTGTTTGCATGGAGCTGTTATTGCTTTCCCTGAAATGTTCCACATTATGGCATTAAAGTTCTCTCAGTCTTCATAGAGGACTCCACTAGGCCCAGGTGAGTTCAGTGGAGAGGCATCACTGCTATGTTATAACAATTAGAAAATAAATAAATGAATGTGTATGTGTTGTGTGAGTTTTGTTTTGCCGTGAGTTCCATTAACTGCCAGACTTATTTTTTCTGGCATTCCTTCCTTTCACGACCTTCTCTCTGACAAAAATGTTCTACTAAAAATGCCTTTATAAGATATTCAAACCTAATCATGGTTGTGTCATCTTGCAGAAAAAAACATTTGCATATTCCGTCATGCGTCTTACTCATCACCTTGTAGGACCTTGGTGCCCTGCTATTGTCTCTGCCCCCTGCCCCCCTCTCTCTCCCCTTTCCTTCCTGGCAGTCCGGCGTGGTGGGCAGATTGATAGAGGAAGTCTGTAGGTTTGTTAGACAGTCCAATCAATCAGCATCTCACAAAAACCACGGGCTAATTAACTTACTCCACAGCTGCCCAGTGAGAGTGGCGGGGACAGGAGGACAGGCGCTCGTACATGCAGAAAAAGCGCACAAGTCCAAGATGCAGACGAATGAAGCCAGTGTAACAGAGATGATGTATAAAGCAGAGAGGGTGACTGATAACATGGATGGCTTTTTAACAGAGACCATTGGCCCAGGGCTGAAATAATTGGCAGGAGAAGATGAGGCGGACAGTCATTGATCAGACAAACGCTACTCCCTCTGCCAACTCAAATCGGAGGTCTACGAGCACACTTGGCAACGCAGGCAGGAGCTGAAAGCAAAGTTTAGCCTGCACCGATTTCACACGTGTAGGACTCTTTCAGATCTTTACTCGAGTTTGATTTGGGAGAATTCATGTTACCTGTTGTCAAAATAAGTTCAGACTTGGCACAATTCAATAAAATACTACAAATACTACTATTACTATTTTATTTTCAACCTTCATGTTCATAATACATTTTACGAGCATGATTTCTGCTCTTGCAATGGTAATTAATTATTTCATCTGAAATGAATTAATTTCATCTCATTTCATCTGCACAGTCCAATGCTAGACTGTGCTAGTCCAATCTGCACAGTCCAATGCCATAATGCAAATATGTCTTGAATATTTAATCTGCTGTTCACCTTTATCAGTGGACAAATCATTCTACCAGCTGAGCTACTGTTTACTCATCACTCAGTAAATAAAATGTTGATACACTATTAAAAAACAGAGCCAACTTTGAGTTAAGTACACTCAGTTAAGCATTAATTGTTCTTCCTTTGTGCAGAAACACGATGGTCAGTTCACAGTGATCCAGCTGGTGGGCATGCTGCGTGGCATTGCCTCTGGGATGAAGTACTTGTCAGACATGAGCTACGTGCACAGAGACCTGGCAGCGCGCAATATCCTGGTCAACAGTAACCTGGTGTGTAAAGTGTCTGACTTTGGCCTCAGTCGAGTTCTGGAGGACGACCCGGAGGCTGCATACACCACCAGGGTAAGAACTAGCTCGACATGTTGTTTTCACTTGTACATACACATTAGATGTCATATTTTACTTTTGGTGGGGCACTGGTAAGATTATGTTGTTGTCTATCTATGTACTGTCAATACCCAGATACTGATTGATACTAAAATCAAAATTAAATATTTTTGAGCAGGTATCAATAGTGAAAAAATATAGAAAAAAGTTGGACCTTTCTGAATAGTTTGAATGGTCTTGGCATAAGATGGTACTGTTAAGGAAAAATTATATTATATTTGGTAAGCTCAGGTAATATTACTAATAATACTAACATAATATACTACAAAATAATAAAAATGTTTTTTCAGGTCACTACTTTTGATGAAAAAAGTTACCAAAAAATAAAAGTACATCTCCTACTTTAGTACTATATAGGAGAAAAATATCTATTCTTCCAACTGAATAAATCAAACTGAAATAATGAAATAGCAATAATCTGTACCTTTACACTGAAAAGTAAAGCTCTATTATAATGCGTGAAAGTATTGAAATTCTGCCTCCTCCCCCACTGGCCTATTGTATTATGGAAAAGTCTTCAGTAATATCAGCATCCACACTCTGAAACTCAAACGTCAGTGAGTTAAACCACAGCGGAGTAACTCATCTAAAATGCCCACGAGGAGTTGGCATTATTCATATTCATAGGAAGTGTTGGGGATGTTATTTTTAATATGGCATTAGCATTGCCCTGGGATGAGTGTATCAAGCGCTGACTGCTCTATTGCAATCACATACACGCACACACACACACACACACACACACGCACACACACACGGGCTGATGTCAGGAGTCCTAGAAGGAGAGCTGCGGGCGCTGTGGGGGTGTGGCGGAGATGGGGGAGAGACGGAGGATATCAAATAAGATCCAAGGATGAATAGGAAAAGCCAGGGGAAGATTCAAGCCAGCGTTGTCATATAGAGAGAAGAATGGGTACTGTTGGACCGGGGGTGATGGAAGTACAGCATTGAGCTACTTGACAACTTTGTCTTTTATTTGACTTTGGCCGAGCAGACTCAGGCAGTGTTAGGTGGTGCAGAGGCAGTAGCAGCATGTTAAAAAGAAAGCCCTATAGGTACAGTGAGTGAATGGTGTGTGCGTGAGTGTCAGACAAAACAACTTTAGAAGGAGGGGGGCATGTATTGTGTTTCCTATTGAGGCCATACGCCAAGCTTTATAGAGTCCTTTTGATCTACGCATCAGGCACAAAAGGCAAGGGTTCAACAGCGGGAGAGGTTAATAAGAGTAATGCTAGAAAGGAAGAAAGACGTGATCAAGACAAAGCAGCAGCCATGGGCAATCCTCTTATATGAGTGCAATAGACTAATACTGTATAATCACATTGGCCCTCAACGTGGACTCGCCCCTCTACACCAATACATCCCATTATAATTCAGATTTTCTTCTTTAATATATTATTATTCACTCCACTACAACCCACAAACAATCTCACAATATACCAAAATGAGAGGGACCTACATCAGTGTGAAGGTAAAGAGAAGAAGTGCTTTTATATCTTAACTCTTTGAATTACGATTCGCACTTAAGTGTTGTCAAGGCATTTTAAAATTAAAATGTTGCATAAATAATTTTGCTAGCCTCTCCAACAATAAATATTGAATGATATACATTGTGAGATGCGTATCATGATTATAATTTACTATGATATTTGGATATCGTCGACATGACTAGATATAATAATCCTGCTATTTTACAGAACAGCTAGCATGTTTTAACAGAGTTTGTTTCCATTTATAGGGAGGAAAGATCCCCATAAGATGGACGGCCCCAGAAGCTATAGCCTACAGGAAGTTCACCTCCGCCAGTGACGTGTGGAGTTATGGCATAGTCATGTGGGAGGTGCTTTCATATGGAGAAAGACCTTACTGGGAGATGTCTAACCAGGATGTGAGTCACATATGAAGCACTGACTGATAAACTGTTTTTGATAACGCACTGATTCTACCATTACTTTGTCTTCCAAGGTCATTAAAGCAATAGACGAGGGCTATCGTCTTCCTGCTCCAATGGACTGTCCTGTGGTGTTACATCAGCTCATGTTGGACTGCTGGGAGAAGGGGCGCAGCGAGAGACCAAAGTTTGGACAGATTGTCACAATCCTGGACAAACTCATCAGAAACCCAGCCAGCCTCCGTGACCTGGCCAACAGTTCAGTGTGGTCAGTATGCCAAACATTATATACATGTTTGTTAGATCTGTGAAAAACTACTCAAGATTTAAAATGTAATTATACAGTGTGAAACAAGAAGACCTCTGCCAAGCCACCAGTGTTCCAACATTCATCCAGACATATGGCGTCACACCAAACAGCCCATTTCTGACCTTTCCTGTAAATACATCAAAACCAGAGACACAGGCAGACCAACAAACACATGAAAAGTAACCTAGCAACCAATTTTATGTTCTAAAAAAATCCACACTAACCTTTGCCAGGACCTGACTGAGATGTGTTGTCTTTAGCAGGGAGGACCCAACCACTCCAGAGTTCAGTGTGACCACAGTGGACGAGTGGTTGGAGGCCATTAAGATGGGCCAATACAAGGAGAACTTCTCTAGTGCGGGATATGTCAGTTTAGACTCAATCCTTTACATCAGTATCAGGTAAATCGAATTAAGATTAAAGATGCACTATGTAACTTTAAGGTAGAGTCTGGCACTTGTATGTCTCCAGGAAGACACTGAACATCTATTTTACATTTACTCAATTACAGGTGTTTATTATTGCCTTGAAAATATGCATTCTTTAATGTAAGTAGACATGCCTTTCCACAGAGCTGACCTGCACATTGAGCTGCTGTGGTCACCTGCTTGTTTCTATGGAGATATAAAAGTTAAATGCCATATTGTGAAGCTTTCTAGGCAAAGCAAAAACCTGAAACTGATGGAGACCAGCAAGTTACAGGCTCTCTGCCAAAATAGTTATAGTTGACTTTTAAAATATTATGAACTATTTAAAAAAAGAAACAAACTTTATTTATTCATTTTTCCTTTCAGTGAGTTGTCTAAGATGGGTGTGACTCTGGCTGGCCACCAGAAGAAGATCCTGTCTAGTGTGCAGGGCCTGCAAACGTCAGGGACACATGTTCAAGTATAACAGTTTCCATATAAACACACGGTGGGACAAAGCCAAAACGGAGGTTCCTGTGAAGAGTACCCTGCTCAAACAGAGCCGTGATGGATACTCTATACCGGGGTCACCACTGATTTGGAGACGCACCACTACGGAGCCAACATGGACGCTTGACTCCTTCACTTTTCCTCCTGCAGTCTCACCATTGACTCTGGTCCGAAATGGCACTACAGGCTTTAGCACTCAATACACCATAATGAAGCAACAGAGACACTCACTCAGCAACATGGTGTCTACAGTACATCCTTCAAAATCACACCATATCATCGTTGAAAAAGACAAAAGAATGACAAAATACATCTAAAGACTTCATTTGATCACTGTCTGTGAGGTGTACAGTTGGTTCCTGCTGTTATTTTGAGTTCCCACTTTCAGAGTTGAGTAGGCCAGACCATATGTATTCTGTGTAGATATGTGTTTATATGGGCTGTGTGTCCCACAAGCATAGAAATGGACCTAACGTTTGTATCGGTGGTGAAGTTTATAAGCGTAATAAGATTTATAACCTAGAACATGTAAAGGCCCCCCCCCCAATGTTGCTTGGGAAGGAGGCAAGTTTCTGAACGATGAATGTGTGGGGTACAGGGGAAACAGGACCTTAGGAGGAAGAGAGGGGTATAGCTCCTGAATGATTTGTTTAGTGTGTATGACAAGGATAAGGGCTTCCCATTCCCAGTGGCTGCTCTTCCTTATAAAAACTAGATCAGGGGTGCAGATAAAACTGTTAGTACTATTCTTCCACAGCTATAGTGGTACCTCCCAAGCTAGTGTATAAAAAGAAGTATGTATTATGTTGCAGGGAAAATGCCAGCACAGGAGTTCATATCTTTCAGGTGTAACAAGAGAGTTTAAGTGTTGTGAAAAGGTGATACAAAATGGTCACGTTAGAGTTGACACTGTTAAGAACGTGTAGCTGTTTTTTCAGTGTGGTGCCATGTACAGTAACCTTCAAAATGTTCATCTCCCATTGTGCATCATTCACCAGCTCCCACAGAGTAGTAGGAATGTTGACCTAAAAACTTGCCATTTCAATTTGAAGGTTTTGTCCAAAAAGATATGAGAGCGTAGTATTCTGTATAATTACTATGGCTCATTTTTATTTCTTGAGGTTTTCTCCCATTTAAAAGGTACAATACAATCTTTTGTGTCCACTGCATCACTAGCACTGAACTATCTTTGAGTTTCTCTGGTACTTTTTAGAACCAATCATTGCATAAAGTACAGTATATATGAAACATGTATTATAGTGTAAATCTGTACAGTGTTGATTCCAATGTTAGAATGTTTCTAATGATGATGATGCCGATGATGTACTTTAATTGTGAAAAAGAGATTTTGAAGTTCGGGGGCGGGTCACGCTGGAGCATAGTATTGTGATTTCATTTGACTGAACAATGGAATGTAGCATGGTTGCAAAGCTTCTGTGTTGACTGACAGGTGACAGTGACTGCAGTTTCTACCATAGTGTTACATTGAGTAGAATGAGCTTTGACTCATTTTGAATTGTGTGATATCATCTGGCCATGGTTTTAATTGTTCATATTATGACATTTTAAATCCCTAACTGCGACCAGTTATTTATTTAACTAGAAAAAGTCAGACCAGGGCCTGTCACGATAACAAATTTGGAACTACAATATATTAATGAAATAAATATACACGATAAATGAGACTACTGAAACTAATTTATGCAGATTTATACCACAACAATCTGCAATATTGTTTAAAAAACACAAGCTACAACAAATAAATAAATGTAGGAAACACTTTAGTACTTTGTTTGCGTCTGTAATGAGTCATAGAAGTTATTCATTCGACTTAAATCTCATCATAAGGCCAAAAAATAACCAAAAATGTCCCAATAGTACTAAGAAAAAGTACACACAAGAAACATTGATCCCCCAAAAAACTGTTACAACTTTCATATATCGAACAATAAGTCAATATGTATTTATTATTTATAGTATTTATTTATTTATCGTGACAGGCCTACTCAGACCTATTGACAAAAATCAAATCCAACGTCACACATTAATATTGGAGATCTTGCTCTACACCATAGCTTAGACATCCCACTGTGCATGGTTTAGAATCTAAAACAAAAAGTAGACGTTCAGTTTCACATGAACATATTAAGAGACCATTATGAGATTTCCCTCACGCATACGTTCTACAATTTCTACAATTTTTACAGTAACAAAAGTCCATTCTACTCTTACTAACACTATGACTTCACTCTAGCGGACTTCCTTTGTGCCGCTTGCCTTTTAGATGCCTTATTTACTAAGCTCTTGTTCTTTTCTGTTGTCCTCCAGAGGCAATATTAGGAGTGAAGTGTATGTACAGGTAGTATTTATCTGTGTTGCTTTAGGCTACTTCACATCCACACACCCTGGTTTTGTAACAAGCCAACCAGCCGGGCTTTAAATAGCACCTCCACCACTCTGCAAACTGAAGAAAGACGTTTGTAAAATATTCATTAAAGCGATGGCCAATAAAAGCTGACGATGACGATGCTCTTATTTATTTCAGTATTAATCAAGACAAAGTGGTGTTGTGATTGGCTACACTTGATATATTGGTTGCACAGTTGAGGACACGGGAAAAATATGTCCTTTCACAAGCTTTGGAAAAATCACCAAAATTGCCACACTACAGAGCTTGTGCCACTCTTCACTAGGCCTGTCACGATAACATATTTTAAAGCGCGATATACTGCTACAGAGAAATAGCACGATAAAGGATAATACTACTAGAAACTACTTTTTGGCAATGATACATTAAAGCTGGTTAATCCCCCTAAAACATGTTTAAAAATACAGCTCATTAAAAACTCGAGCTATAACAAATAAATAGCAGACAGAAATAAACCAATAATTAGTCTGAAGCTCAAATCTCACCAGATTACATAAAACATAGCAGAAACCTCCTCACTACTGCAACAAATATATGCAAATGATAAACAAAAACATTATGCCCCAAAATATATTGTTCAAGCTATCATATATTGAAGCTGATACAGTAATTATGGTGACAGGCCTATTATTCACTGTTTCAAAGTTAGCTGTTCTCATTAATTCTTCTTGTCCGCCATTTTTGCACAAAGGTCAGTATTGTTCATGAGTGATTCTGAGCTCTCCTTCTTTTGAACACCTCTTCTGACCGTACAATATACATATTTGTCCACTTGCCAGTTCCCTCTGCGTTGCCTGCTGTAAAGGGTGTAGAAACTCTAATGTCTTTCATGTTGCTGTAATAAATATGCTAATATTTCTAATTTCTCACCTCCAGCCTGCCGTGAGTTTTCTTTCACACTTTCACTCTTCCTGTGGCACACCTTAAGCGAGTGATAGAATTTAAATTTGTTTGCACATATTATTTTCATCAAGCATGTTTGCCAACAGGTTCCAATTACTGTCTATAAAAATAAAGAAAAGCATTGAAGAGGTAGATAGAAGATAAGGGAACCTTTTGTTACAGAAATAAACTATAGACATTATGCTAGGGCTATTTACATGAAAAGACATGTACTTGGGCGCGACATTAGATGTTTTAGAGTCTGGAAAATGCCTGGTGCAAAGGAATGAAGTTGTATAAAGCTGAAAAGAGTTCGGCTAAATAAGGCTCTATGAGCAGATGGTTCTAACGCATTTAATACTCTGAGTCATCTGCACATAAATATGGTGGGACTAGGATTACTGGAAATATTTTTGTATCACAAAATTTATTTGTCAGTTTTACAAACAAAGAAATTAACACTGGTTCCCAAAAGTGATTGATTATCAATGTATTTTCCCCAATGCAATTATGTTGAATAAGATTTTTTTTTAAAGGTCTGATGTTATGCAAAATTGACTGGGAGCATTTAGACACATTAGACACAGTTGTCAAAAACATACCTGGAGTTGTGTTTTTCTTCATTCACAGATGTTGGAGTAACCCTTTATTATTAGTTTGTCTATGTTCCCAAAGCTCAAAATGCTCTGTTCCACCTTGTGATGTCATTAAGCTGTAGTTTTCATTTTAATACCTACTTTGTACCTTAGTTTAGTAGAGATTGGCAATTCCTGTGCTGATATTATCCAAACCATTCTAATGAGGTGTATGGATTTTAAACACACAGTGGGGCACTTCCTGTATTACCACATGACATCACGAGGTGGAAGGAGTTGTAAAGAACTCCTAAATTTGTACATGGGTTTGTGTGTTAAACATGTGTGAATGAAATAAAATAGCTCCAGGTACGTTTGTGATGAGGAAACAGCATTATAAAGCAGTAAAGTAAGCAGAAAATAGTGAGACCTTTGACGGATTCTTTCTTTGTTGATTCTTTACGCTCGTCCACCAGACCCATTTTTGTGTTTTTACTCAATACATCTGTATGCATGACTGGGCTATTTTACTCCCAGCTGGGATCGGGTGGCAACAGTGGTACTGACATTCCCATCATAACATCCACAAATGGTAAAATATTGCCTATTCCTGCAACCACCATCGTCATTATCAGTGCGTGTGTGTGTTCCTTTCTCTGGCAGATAATTCTCTCTCTGGGGAGGGGCTGAGGTCAGTGACTCCTGGCCTTGGTTAACCCCTTAATGCACTGCTCCTCTCGCTGTCACTCCATGTTAGCGCCATTACACCTCATTTAGCCCATCATATAAGGCCCCATATTCCCCTATCACCCGCAACCATACCGACCAAAAAGCCAGGCACCATTTTGCTCTATCTACCCCCACTGCCTTCCTCTTAATCTTTGGGTTTCTCTTCCAGACAGACAGAGGTTGCAACTACCTCTGACCTCTCCTCTATCTCCTCTCCCCTCTGCTCACTGCTTTCTAATTTCCCTTACCGCCATCCATCAATCCAAAAGTTTTCTTGGCATGTAGCTCACTCACTATTGACAGTAACATTCTCCAACACAACAGTCAGAAAAATACATGGCTTTCCTTTTATATTTAACACCAAAATGAATTAATACACACAAGATACTAGATCCCATAACTATATTTAGATTGTTTCTATATTCCTCTAAACACAGCACACTATTTTTGCTCAATATCGGAAATGGCAGGGTGCATTTTTACTGGCTGTAACAGAGAGGCTGCAGGGAGCTAAACACATATGCGATTGATTCGTCATACAGTCGCGATTGGCATCATGTGAAAAGGTCAGGTGTCCCCACGGAGAGCACTTTAAAAGGCCATTGGTGACTGATGAGCCTGTCATGTTTGGATCCCTTGTACGGACAAGCACCCCAGTGTCCGGGTCTGTCTCTGCGCCTACTGTCTGCTCACTTATGACACACACACACATACACACACACACACACACAGATGGAGATAGTCTCACGGGGCCAGTAATTGGGGCCCTCAGTCATGCTGTCAGGTGTAGCTTCGAGTGCCCCCCCCCCATCCTGTGCAACACCAGACATTAAAATAACACAAGAGACCCACAGGCCATGATCCGGTGACCTCCGGAGAGTCAGACATATGTGGCCGAATTGTGTTAAGTAAAGTGAGTCTGTGTTTGAGAATAAGTAACATAAAGCAAGAGGTATTACCAATAATTAATGCACCACAATAACACACAATAATCTACTGATGTACTATGAAAAGGATATCGCAGTAACAGTAAATTGGTGTTTAATTAAATGTGAAGAATTTTCTTGCGTGGGCCTTTCCTACCGAAATAATCAGTGCAATGTAATTAATGTTTACACAAAAAGCTAAACAGTTGATGAATTCAATACAATCTCACAATTACTTAGAGGCCCATATTATGCTATTCTCAGATCAGTTATTCCCTCATCACAAATACACCTGGAGTTTTGTTTTGTTTCATTCATATGTTTAATATACAAACCCTGCATATTTAAGCTGGAACACACTTGTGATAATACAGGAAGTGCTTTACTGTATTTTTAAACTCCATACACCATTTGGATAATCAGTCAATCTCTACAGAACTTAAGGAGTTCATTAAACTGAAAACTACAGCTTCATGACATCACATGGTAGAAGAGAGAATTTTGAGCTTTGGAGATGTAGACAGATTAATAAAGAATTACTCACTTCATGTGTGAATGAAACAAAGCACAACTCCAGGTATGTTTTTGATGAGAAAACAACATTATAACATGGCCTAAAGCTCACAAGAGTCCATTTTGTGTAATATAGGACCTTTAACAAAAAAATAAATACTAATGATAATATTTTGTAAATACAGTATACTAATGTACCATGATGGAGATGCTAAAGAGAGTTATTTTCAAAGCCAACAATCTGTACATCTGTCACTCTTATCCACTTATTCAACAAGGAATCAAATGCAACATCATGAGGCATGTAGTAAATTTCCAAATCTTAATACTATATTCAACTTTTGACCTTGATCCAGTTTGTCAGTAATCACTGATATAGGAAACTTCCCAAAGTCTTTGTATTTTAGGGTTACAAACAGCAACTAAGAACAAATAGTGACATGTAAGGCTCAGCCAGTACTCCACCAGGACTGTGCAATCAATCATTTTAATTGAATCGAGTCAATTGTTTCAAATTGTCAACAATCAGCTTGGGGCTTTATAATTGTCCTGTGGCAATGAAAGTGTATTGTTTCGAGCAACAGTTCAGACTTGACTCGTTTTTACTATAATTAAGTGTTAAATGGCACAAATTAACTAAAGTTAGTTTTGTTAATGTTCATGTCATGAAAATTGAAAGGCATATGCATTATTTGTTTGTAAAAAACAAACAATCACCCAGCCCTACGCCACACAGTTGTCTATTCTAGAGAGCAAACTTGCCGTCTTTGGCCTCTATATTTCTCCATTAATCAGATATTGCATGTTTACTCTAGCCCGCACAGCAAATACAGAAAGCACACATCCATGCTATAGTGTCTCATGAGGTTTCAGTTTGCTATCAGAGCGATTTCCTGTCTCAAATTTTCATCAGTAATCAAAGTTCCTGATTGAATTTGAAAAGTGAGTCCGGCTCTATAAATCACATTATATGCCTCGCTCCACACAGCCACAGGAATGAGACGCCACCCCTTGTGTGCACATAGCCGTCCCGAACATGCTTGAGTGTGTGTTGTTTCAGACGAAAAAATGGATGTAGGCACACGTGTGATTCGATCCATGTAATTTTTTGGTCGGGACATAATGGAGACTACAGAGATATAGATAACACGCTGGTAGATGGCTGTCAGTGCTTCTGTTGTTTTTGAATGACCTCACACTTTGATCAATCAAATTCCACAGGGCACTGTGTTTTGACTGCAAAAATTAAACAAATCATAATCCAAAATGATGTATCCAAAAGCTACTTTGCAATAATCATATGAATTTGAAAAAAAATATACATACAAATAATAATTTGAAATAACAAATTTTTTGCTAAATATCTGGAGTTTTTCTGTCCCTTTTTGGGTGTTGCTGCCATGAAATTAAAAATAAGCTATGACAAGGTTCAGAATTCTGTAGTCATAGTGAAGACAGAGGTCTAACTTTTTGGAATAAAAAAGAAAAAATGCTGCAAGATTTGTAGAGCAGAAAGAGGCACTTAGAAAATGTTGTTGGAGAACAAAAACATGGAGGCTGTAGAAAGCAGAGATAATGCTGACTACAAAATCCTTTACAGATGTGTAAACCCCAGTGTAATGCCTGGAAGACGGGACATGCTGAATTGCTTTTTCAGCGACTTAAGGTCCAGATCTTTTATCGGGGGCTAAATTTAGACCATGTTCACTTTCCTATGTGCCACACAAACTGATGCATTGGTAGTTATGCGTTTCAATATGATTCATATATGTTCAAAGGGATGCCATTCATTTACAGAGGTGATGTATAGTGACAGCTGATTGCAGTGCATTGCGGGGTTGTTGCTTGCTGTACGCCTGAGTGCACATGTGTAGAGACCTGGTCTTTGTGTTCCTGTGTGGCTCCTATCTGCTATAATCAAACGGTACCTCCTCAAGTGCCATGAGTCAAGCTTTGATGTTACCAAGGAACCGTTTCCAAGACTCACCACCTCCTTTCAGGAACTTGCTGGGCTGATTGGGTGTATTCTGAACAGAAGCAACTAAGCACCCAAGAACAGTTTTTACAGTATCTTTAAACAGAATGTACAATAATATGTCACATTTTAAATGATCTATTATATAAATGTATAGTAAAAGAAAAGTCAATACAATGGACTACAATATGTAAAAAATAGTTAAACTTGATTTAGAAAGTCAGTTAATATTTTGAATTCATGTTGTATTTAATTAATGTCTTTGAAGCTTAATATCCTTTTGAATGCTTTAAATGTTTTCTTTATTAACACAAAAAATCCATTCTTTGCAAAAAAGCTAACAAGCCTAATAAAAATGATGAAAACTTTCATTAAATTAAACCACGAAGTAGTACCCTTATTGCACATAAAGATAATGTACACAGCAGACAGTATGTCATATTTGAGATAGTAAGTGGTTTGACAATGACCACACACCCCAACTAAAAATATCTGTCTCCATTCAGCAAAATACAAAATGAAACACATACAATTGTCGATATAAAAACAATATGGGAAAATAAGCCAGTGTAATACTGCGGATTTAGTTAAAAATGAAAATCTCATGATTATGTGAAGCTGCCAAGCCAAACAATAAATCTACAGACACTCTGCACTGTGGTCTTAATATCCTCCAGAATTCATAATAAAATATCATATTACTTCAATATATAAGATATTACTTAAATTTTAATAATGCTAGGATTATTCAAGTGTAACTGCCACAGGAGACTCCTAATAACCTAAAGTGCGTTTCCTCCTTTAAATCTATGCGTCCACTCCCTCTGGCCCTTTAGTCATGTGCGTAATGCCCAGAGCTGACATGTGGGCATGGCTGCTTGGCATTGATTGGTGAAGGCCTCTGGGGAGCTGACTTGACAAGCAATCTTTGGGAAATGGCTGGGCAGGTTTGCATGTATATGTCTTCACACAGCCATTTAGCGGTAAAGACTGGATATTAAGGTCTTAAATAAATGAAAAAGCTTTGCAGTGGATCACAGTGAAGTTAAAGCTCGGCCTAAAATTGACTAAAGCAGAAGAGGAATGAGAAATAGAGCGCCATGTGACAGAGTGTTCAATGAGCTAAAGGTGACGGGCGGATCGGAGTGGTCAGGGGTCAATAGCCCATCCAGAGGTTCCCATCTGCATCTCTATTGGAGACATCAAAGCTTCTCCTGAATATTCAATTCAAGTTTACATTTCCATCAAAACCACAATAGTCCATTTAACCCTACTAACTACTAATTTTGAACAGCCAGTTAGGCAAGTGTGGATTTTTATGTTACTTAAAAAGAAATGCTCAAATTGATATAATACCTTTATAGTTCCATGGGGCACTCAAAGTACCTCAAGGAATCACACACCCATTTGCTCACATTCAAAACCCAGTGTATGCGGACAGTGGGGGAAGGTGAGTGAGGTGTCTTAGTCAGGGACATGATGAAAGTATTCACCTATGAGAGCTGGAATCAAACCACCAACCTGCATCCCTCTTTGTTATGTTCTTCTTTATCAACCACATACAAGCAGGATATTCTCCAGAATGGGTGCAACAATACAATTAGCTAAACTACCCCAGTAAGACCAGTCCTGAATGATGGCTATAGCTTGTTGAAAAATAAAAAAAAGAAAAGTGTTGGAGTATGGGGAAAGAC
This sequence comes from Scartelaos histophorus, assembly GCA_000787155.1. NCBI lineage: Eukaryota > Metazoa > Chordata > Actinopteri > Gobiiformes > Gobiidae > Scartelaos > Scartelaos histophorus. The sequence continues at coordinate 10,616 of JACN01041004.1, read as the reverse complement.
AGCAGGGCATTAAAATTACTACTACTCTAGGAAGCCAACCACTGTGGGCAAAATCACTAAAGCTTGGTTGGTATTTGTATTGTCTGTATTGGAAAACTAATACAATCTTTGGCTGAGCCCCAATACCAATACAAACTTCCCAAGCAACACTGCACACCCGGTGAGAAGGCTGCTGTCTGACCAAACCAGAGTTAGAGACAGGGCTGAGTCAAATCAAACTGTGCTGTCTACAAACACCCAGCACTCTGCCTCTTCTGGTTTGTGTCTCACACGAATAAACATGCACTGGGCTAATTTAAAATAAGATTAAATGAACATTGTATAATAGGGCTCCTTCTCCAACTTGTGTGATAAATATTTTATATAAAAAACAATGCTACAGGTGCACAATAAATAAAATATGCGGCATTGAATTTGAACTCCCAATAAAACAGTACCAGAGTGAGAGTACAGTGCAGGTGCCAAATCCATGAAAATTTCAAATGTGGAAGAATGATTCAGAGGAAGAGCACAAACCTCTAGCGAGGCACTGAACATTTCTCATCATTTTAATGGCCATCGGATATTACCTTTTATCTGCTAGCTAAGTTGTAATACTGGATCCTTTTATACACAGTAGCAATAAAGGCACATTTGGCAGTATTTTCATATTTTACTCAATGTGCAGTCCATTGCTCTTAAATGTTCTCTATGTATTTTTTCTGGTTGAGGAGACCCTCTCATCTCCACCTTGAATGTTCCATAGTATCTTACAGTATCTAGCTCTTGGTGACAAGCAGATGACACCACCAGACCATGTTATAGGTCATATCTGTGGAGATGTGACACACAGTAATGCATTTTGATCAGTAAAACACAAATTTAATATATGCAAGTTATATGCAAGTTAAATGCCATACTGAGAAACAGTATGGTAAAGCAGCATCTGCATGGAGACATGCAGGTGCACCTTTATTAGCATTGCTCAGACCCCACTGTGGTCTCTCCACATTTTCTTTCCTGTTTGTCACCATTACTGTGCCATTCAAATACATGCACACTTTTGTGACATGTACACACTTTTGTGAGGCTCAGTCACATGATATGCATATGTCTGTGTGTTTTTTGTGCACACATACAGTGCTAAATCAGAGCTAAGGACGGCCACTTGGGGCACTAAATCAACCACGTGCTTACTAACAGTGGTTTGACCCAAATAACAATGTAATTTATGGAGGCTTTTAGGCTCCCAGGCAGCCATGGAAATAGAACAGAGAATAATGGGTAGTGTGACCACGGCTGTTTATGTCCCAAGTCTTTTACTAGGACACACGTCTACGGTTCTTAATGATATACAAGACAGTAAATGCAGTGTTAATGGAGGCTCTAGGATGTGGCGCACAGGAGAACCCGATTATGGGCGAATGGTAAACAGGTGCAGTGTCTGACAGAGGCAATTACAAACAAAGATGGCGATCAAATGGAGATGCTGTGCAGTAAATGAGGGGGATGTGGGGATAGGGCTGAGCAAGACATGTGAATAATGGACACAAGGGAAGAAGTAAAAGTCTGTATGGAAACGAAAGAAATAATAACACAATGAAGAAATCCAGTACTACCACAAAAACACAACTGCAACAGTATACTTTAACCACTGCTACGATTATTGCAAGAGGTACCACAAAAACAAGACAACTGCTTCATCAACTCCAATATCACTATTCGTAAATACAAATACATAGTGGTGGAAAGAGTTGCATAACTAGAAATGTACTTAATTGCCAAGTTCTGCTACCAAAAATATAAGGCATGTATGGAAAATATTAGTCAAATTTTAAATAGTACAGAAATATACACACAAAAGCATAAATATATACTGATATATACTGTATAGCATCTTTCAGTTAGTAGAAAAGCCCTCAGCTGAAGACATCATTAGAATTGGGTGTAAGCTCGCCCCCAGGCAGGGTTACAGGCTGCACTGGACTGTTAGTAGCAGCTGGCAGAGATGACATGCTAGGCAGACCCACAGGAACAGTTAAGACATCGTCCTCGTGAAGGCCTGAGCGTGTGTGTGTGTGTGTGTGTGTATATGTGTGCGTATGTATGTGTGTGTGTAAGTGTGACGTTGTGCACTACCTTGTTGTGGCGCAGTGGGTCATTTGCCTGAGTCTTTGAAGTGGAGATGGAGGCTTCTGTCACTGCTCTCCAGATCAGAGCGCCAAGCGACAGGACGCCACTGGAGAGGAGGGAGGGGAGGCCACAACGTTCAAACCAGATGAGATCAGACCTTTGCCACGCAGCAAAGAGAGTATTTTAGAGTCTTTCTTTAAGGTTTTATTTTCACTGTTACTTTCCTGGAAGCGCACAGTCAGAGGTGTAAGACCCCATTTGGTACATCAGATGGTAAAAACAGAAAATGCATTATTAACAGAGAGAGAAATATATTCCCCATTCATTCAGCTTGAAACATTTTTATTTAATCGAGTTAATGTTCCTAGGTATGTGGTTAAACTTTTCAATGACAAGTGTTTTAATTGTTCAAAAATATATTGATAAACATTCAAACTTTGAACAGTGTGGCCTCTCCACAGATCCCATTAACTTGGGGAGGTCCTGGGGGATCAGATTCTAGTTTAATGCCATATTGTGGAAGATTTCAGACAAAGCAATTACATAGAGACGAGATGGTGCAAAAGTCTCCAATAGAAAAATAGAACATTGCATCTTACATAAAACAAACAAAAACACCTGGAGATGGTCTAATATATCAAGACCTAAAAAAGTACAGCAGCTTATAAACCATTTTTGCCATCTGCTCAACTCTGCTTAGTTTAACACGTAACAAATGTATTACATATTTCTTATAACTGGTTTTAAGCTTTGAAATCAAGGTGTACATAGACTGAAGTAAAAAGTAATACATTATTGTCTATATAGACATTTATTTGAAAACTGCTCACTGACTGATCAGTAATATTGGACTTGTTGATAACTATTGGCATAGTAATAAGTTCTTATTAAGCCAGTCAATGTATGGGAGTCTCAGGCCATAGTATTACTACACAAATGCACTACAAATACAAAGCTGAACTTTGCAAATGCTATGAAATAACCTTGTAGCCCTATTCAAATGCACAATTTTAAACAAAGTGGAAAATACTGCACTGAACATTATTATTTTTCTTACACCTCCAAGTTGACATTGTACACATCAGACAATATTTATTTGTCCAACCTGCTCTCTTTTGTAACCAAGAGAGGCTGCACACTTCAACAGAAATAGCTGCACTATTTTGTTTGAGCAAAAACAGGTACACAGATACAAATATTACCAGTGATTTCAATTTCAAACTTATGCAAGTCAAAAAAAAAGCAGCATGATGGACTGGTACATTGAGAAATCTTAACCATCACTAATGGTGTTTTCATCAACATTAATATCGTCTTCATTTTTTTCCATTGAATTAAACAGTATGTCAGCTTTTCAGGAGGTGATGAAAACAAGAGTCCAGAAGTCCAGATGCAACTTAATATATTTATTTGGTTTTAGGCAGAAAATACAGGTACACCCTGGGGACTGTCCACTTTTAGATCTCTGCAGGTCCCTGCAGTGTTCTCACAGTTATACTGTAATTTTAGCAGACATCAGCTTTCTTTACATGACGTGGATTCCGTGTTTGGTATGGTTTACAGCTTGAAAATAACATGAACAACCCAGTCCTTTAACTGTACTTATATGGCCCTGCTCTCTTGTCGACTGTACCTGCTCTAAACCCAAATAACCTAAACATGTTTCCCCTTGTGTCAGCCTTTCACTGAAGCAACAGGCTCCATGTATTTTTAACCTGTCTCACATGTCGCATGCAGACTCTTTGTCTAGGAACACACAGATTATAAATCATGCAAACTTTCAAACAACACACAGATTATAAAGATATAATTCCCACAATTGATTATTAAAATATTATTCTCACAAGTAAATACATGAACCAGATCTTTCAAGTTGCAATGGTGGACATAAAATGCACTTGAAACTGAGAGATATTAACTTTAACACAGCTTCTGGACATAGAATGGCAGGAGGCACAGTGGAAGGAAAAGGGAACAACCAAGGCCAATTTGCACTATGCATGTTTTTCTCAACTTATCATCGCACAAATTAGGCTCTGCTTTTGCTGATAAGGTCAGCTGTCAGTCTAGACCTAGTTTAAGGAGTGGGTAGGCTCAAACTGCCTTCGCCTCAATGCATGCTGATTTAATGCACTGATTCTGCATCATTAGCACACGTAGGTTTGCACATTTTACTACATTTTCCACATACGTCTGTGATATAGCACCATCTCATATTCGGCATGCATAAACAACTCAGCTTTATTACAGTGCTATGTTTTCTGGTAAAAAAATACATACACGCCAATGAGTCAAATCCTGCAAATTGAATTAATCCTGTCTTTGAAATGCCTAACATGAGCGCTACGGCTAACAGGCTAATGCTTTAGTGTAGAAATTCAGAGGTGCCAGCTGCTGTCACCCTGATGTATTCATTCAAAGAGCTGCATAAAACTATTGCCAAATGTTGGTTAAATGAAGATGAATGCAGCGCTTTGGACTGAAGGTGATATTTTATTTAAGATCAGACGTTCTGTGTTTTGGTAATGCAACAGTCACTCTACAAACAACATGACAGCCTGGGGAAATGGATATTGATTAGCAAAGGTTGATGCGTTTTTTGTGCGCTCCTGCCACCATCTCTCTCCCTCCCTACACTCTATCTGAGGCACTTCTGGTCGCTTATTTCTATAGAGTACATGGTCCCTTCTCTACTGTCAGGCTTCAGTATGTGATGTATTATAAAGCAAGATGGATGGTTTGTGCAGCGTTTGAAGGTGCACAGATGAAGGTGGAAAGAGAAGAAACCTGGTCACCCTTTAGTGGTGTACGGGAGATGACGATGTGGTAATGGTGGCATACTCATTGACTTAACAATACAGAAATAAAGAATTTTTAGCTCAGATACTTAAATAAACTGTAATAAACAATTTATAACTGTAATAAATGCATGCACAAAGCTGGTGATTGAGATTTCGCTTTTATAACTATTTGCCTGATACTACCCATAAATTCTCCTTACTATAGGATGTCTCAGAGAGAGCATTTGGTTCATTTGGCTAGCAATTAGTAAGCTTATCATTTTGGCTTTCAATAATTTATCAGTTACAATCATTATTAGCACATCTACATGGAGACAAGCAGGTGAGATGACCTTCAGCCAGAAAAATTACACAGGGCACCTTTCAATGTGCATTTCCATTTTGTATACAGCTTATATTTATTATTTATAACTCTCAGACAGTCCAATTTCCAATATAAATAGTGTTAAAACAATAAAGCTCCCAAAGAGACAGTTGAAATTCAAAAGAGTCGGCATTCTTCTGTAAATGTTTGTTAAGCCACTTGAGGGTGAGCACTAGACAACAACAGCGCAGGTGGTGGCATCATTAAGATTCCAGCCACACGTGCATTGGCCACAGTGATGTGTCCACAACAGCACAGACAGACAACACAAACATCTGAGCTTTATCTCCTGTGGCCATACTGCCTCATTACCATTCAGCACTGATCCTCTGATAAAGCACACCAGTCTCTCTAGTGCAAAACACCAAATCTATGGCATTGATTAAACAAGCTGCAGACAAAAGTTAGATTTGTGTGAAGGTGAAAGGTTAAAGAGACCTCACAAAAAACTCAAACAAACCTCTTATCTGTTATTATTTTCACTTTCATGTAGTTTGGAGAGAACTGACCCACACACATGTAATTACAGAATTCTTTTCCCCTCAATGTTATTCTTATGAACAACAAGTACAGGCTCCAGAATGCAGCATCTGGACAGTATTGTCAGTATCTGACTAACGCAGCTAATGAATAGATTAATTACAAACACTTGTGCTGTTATTTTATTATTTAATAATTTATCACAACATTGCAGCAGTTAAATGTTTCATTCCACACATCTGACGTTTTCTAATACACAATGTAAAATAAATGTGTCTGCTTATGTATCTCAGTGATCTCTTTACCAGCTCATATTTCCCCATCTCCTCCTGAGCTCTCAGCAGGCATCCCCTGCAGCTCTCTGAACTGCTGTACAGTCTCACAAGAACCTCACAAGAACCAGCTGGAAGACAAAGGGAAGTGACTGGTGAAGGGCAGGCTGCCCAGTGCAGTGCTTTGATCAGGTCTGTGAGTCAGACATTCTTGAACACAGCAGAGGCTGGTGTGAGAGCTCCACACAAGTGTGCCTCTCCACTGACTCCGCCTACAGCAGGAGAAAGCTTCTCAGGGCTGTGGAGTAAACAATTAAGCAGTTATAAAGTCATAAAGCCATAAATGGTTGTTCCAGGTCATTTCATTACCTTTCTGTTTTCTTCAGTGTTCAGTACAATTTACTATGTGACTAGTTGTTTTATTTGGTTAAACTTTTACTAATGAAAAGTGCTTCAGTTGATACACACACAGTGATACTTAGGCAGGAAAATACATCTCAAAACACATGACATATGTTTAGAAAAACATACTAGCAGTATCCTCCATTGTGTTTTACTATGCAGATCTTGCAAGGATTGTAGCTGCACCAAAAGTTGACTGTACATTACAGTAAATGTGTTTCAGCCAAATGGGAGAGCTGTGAGAGCCTTTGCCAATCTACGCTTGTATAGTCCCAGTACCTAGGCGATTATCCATAATGCAAATGGGACTATGCGCATACATAGTTCCATATAGCAATCAACCAGTTTAAGTGCTCTCAAAGTGAATTTACATTTTCAAAGCATTATGCTGTTGATTTATTCTGCCAGTTTTTCAGGACTAATACTTCTGCTTGTGATGTCCTCTTTTTGCACTTTGAGTGGCTCTGTGTGTTGCTTGTCAGAAAAGGGCAGCCAGGGTCTGAAGGAGTCAGGGGGGACAGCGGGTGACACAGAAAAGGTGAGGCTGAAGGGACAGTCTGCTGACATTTACCCAGTGGGAAGTATCCTGGTGTCAACCATAATGAACCACACAGACCACTTTAAATAATGAGCTAAATCATTTCCCACACATTTAAAATACAATTTATATAAGCAAGATAATCACGATAATTATATTAACTTATGTTAAAGAACATATCAAATTACCTAATAAAATTACTTAAAATGTTACCTAATGTCACCTTATGTCCAGTGTTCTATGGGAGTTGCTGTAAACATCATCACAACACAAAGTCCATGTTATGGATCTGTTGGGGTCGATGTGTAAAAGGTTCATACCGTGCACACCACAGAAAACCGTCCAGTTTAACAGGCCTCTGTAGTCAGACGCGCAGGTATCTGTGCAGACACCTGTCCTAGGACCTAGGGGCCCTGTCTTAATATAATGTAAACGTTCTTATGTGGTTTGCTTGTTGCCTTATCTGAAGTGGAGATGTAGATTAAAGCACTCGTCCGCACTAAAGGAAAGCAGTGAGCTTTGTCTGTTTGCAACACACATTGAGAGTTTCTTGTGCCTCCATTGGAGTAATTTGAAATGGGCCGTGTCAGTCCGTTTCATGCTCAAATGAGCTGACACGCAGCTGATTTAATAAAATCATACAATTAGATATACGGATACAGAATGTCTGTTGCCAGGTCCACTTAAGTAGCTTCAAGTAGGGAATTATAATCAAAATAAGAGTAAAGGCTGCCACACACTACAGCATTTTTCAATCTTAAATGATTTTTAACATGTGACAAAAAGCGCACACCAGAGACACAAGGAGAATCTTATGAGACTGCAAAGACTGCAGTGGAATATGGCTGAGGACCACAGGCTATAAAGTTGTGACCGCATCTCACATCAGCTTTTTCCTGTCTACAGTAAAACGACTCGCTTTGAGAATTAGAGCACTGCACTTCTAGTTTTGATCAAAAAACTCCATTATTATTACTTGTGAAATGTGATGCAATGCTTCTGATACATGAATTTTAAAGCATAAAATAAGCGATAAGGCACTTTTTCTAATCTGCAGCTTCAACTTGATTCGTGTGCTGTGTGGATGTAAACAGACACATGTTAGGAACTACTCTTCCCGTTTAACTTTCAAAACGCCACAAACTGGATTCACAATGTTGTTTTGTGGACTAAATGTCATTATTTGCGGAGCACAATTTCTATGGATAATGCGGATGAGATGCTGCACTTAAGATTTTATTACTCACCTCTCATAAAGTGTTTGTCATTATTTTCGCTATATCCCGTGTTTGTACCTTGCACCTCAGTGTCCGCCACTCTTCTACCTGACGCTCTGTTTTTTTGACTGTTGCCGTAGCGTTGCTGATATTTGGTGATTATGATCTGACAGAGCCACTCAGAGTCACACTGACATCAAACACACGAGAAGCGCAGCAGCTTCAAAATTCTCTTGTAGTGTGTGGCAGCCTTAAGACACATAGCATTATACTGTACATTGTGTGGTGTATTTATTTAATGATAAATGGACAGAGTAAAATAACAAGTATTACAAATAGCAAGTTTGGTGCTGTATTATTACCTCAGCAAGACAGGTCCAATGCCTATATACTTTATTTATTGGAGATTTAATTCAATGCTATTAACCTTAACTGACTGCCCATTGATTGCTGTTGTAAAATTAGCACATTTTCAAGTCGCTCCCTTAAGCTGTAATCAGCAGAGAGATAAATCAGATCCGGGTTGTTGCTGACAGACAGGTGGATAGCTGCTAGGTGGAGCTGCGCGGCAAACGCGAGAACGCACTGTGTACTACCGGTCGGGCAGGTTGCTTCAGTTCTCTGTGCTCGAGGACTGCGGCTGCTCCCGGGGAGACCGCTTCACAGTCCGAAACACCTAACATCACTCCCCACTCCAGCTCATCTGAGCCCAGCCTGAGCCAGAGCTCTCATGTTCACCCCTCGGATCAAGCGGACGGAGGTTCTGGATCGATCAGACCAATGCGCACGGAGGACAGCACAAGACCAAGGACTACGCAACAGTGCTCCATGTCTTTACCGCTGTGGCTTTTACCCAGACTCACTGCTTCTGCTCTGGGTTGATATGCGGTGAGTTGCGTATGAAGTTATACAGTATAATCCACTAATGACAAGGAACAAATGACATGGAACAGACTGAAATTCGTCCAGACTCTTGTAAGCCTTCAAACACGATCCAGTTGATTAAGTAGTTGTGAATGTCTGGATATTGCAAATCTGGCAATGCAGCACATAGTTTTAACGGTGTAAATAGACCATCTGGAATGCATTATGAAATGTTGAACCTGTTTTAATTTTGACTCATACTTTAATTTATTGCTTGTGTCCACGTGAGAAGTGTGATCCATGTGCTGAAATTCCATGTTAGTAAAATGTAGCTGCCGGCATCAGGACCGACAATATGGCGGCTAAAACAAAAATGGCTGAGACCCTATATTATGTCATTTTCTATTCTACGTTACATTGTTGTTTCCTCATCATAGACCTACTTCAGCTGAGTTCTTCTCTCGAACAGAAAACTCTGTTCTTCGTTGTGATGTCATGTGGTAATCCTGGAAGTGCTCCACTGTGTTTTTAGCTCCACTCTCCTTCACCAGAAACATTTGGATAAATTCAGTTCTCTACAGAACTTAACCTAAAGGTAAAGTAGATGTTCACTTGAAAAATTTCACTACATGACAACACAAGATCGAACAGAGTATTTTGAGCTTTGGAGATGTGAACAAATAGTAAAGGTTACTCGAAAACATGTGAATGAAACTAAACACAACTCCATGTGTGTTTTTGATTAGGTAACATGTCTTCGATCATGGCTTAAAGCTCACGAGAGTCAATTTTGCATAATAATGGACCTTTAAAAACCCCTAGGACAACCTCTTGGATTAGGTGAGATACGATTAAGAGCAGCTATTCAAGCATTAAACAAATTACAAAAAGATGACTCAGAAGGTAAACATTAAATAAAAGTATTTTTCTCTGAAGATGAGAAGAAATTCACTTATATAGTAAATGCAAACAGCCAGAGTTGGCAGAGTCTATATTTGGAGTGAGTATCGGAGTATCACATGTCCCAGAGCTGTTGATGACTCACACAGCGAGACGACACTGCATAAGAAAACTGTGTGACCTTCTCTCTAACAGACACTTTAATGCTATATCCATTTACAAGCACTAGTACACATCAGCTACTATTTGATCTAGTCAAAATATATTATGTTTGCAGCAATAATGAATGATTCCTCATAGGCAAGTAATAGATATTTTGACATGTCATCTATGCATGTATAGTACATTATGAAATACATGGGTTACAATGTGACACTTTGTCAGCATAATAATATAAGAATAGTAGTATTATGCAGCACCACTGTATAAAATGCAGTAAGTAATGGTAAAGTTACAGACAATGCATATTCTATCGTGTATGTGTACATCTGACTTAATATATTCTATGTCTTCTATATGTACATCAAATGTAAAATGCACCAAAATAAACACATAGAAAAAAACACTGAATAAGAGATTTTTGACTGGTAGTGTATGTCTCTCACACACAGAAGTGCCCACACACATATACATTCTGACAATTCTACAAATATATATATGTATATA
>JACN01021168.1:0-15936 GCA_000787155.1 Scartelaos histophorus | reverse complement strand
TAAATATAAATGAGTATGTACAAAACTTTTAGACAATACAAGACAATACAATTACCGTAGCTATGGAAATATAAATTCAGATTCGGACTGAAATATGAAGATTGCTGTTAATTACATGAAAAATATATACTACGCTTAACATTTTTGACTTCTTATGATTATACAATTTATACAATTTCCACAAGGTCAAAACTCGCTCCTATGCTCAACCTCAAAACCCAAATAGCTATACGTTGATTCAGTATTCAGCGAGCTCCTAGGTATTCTTTCAAGCGAAAAACGGAAACGACTCTTGATCAGACTTGACACTTTTGCTATTTGAAAATGTCTGTTTGCAGCTCTGTATTGTGTAATGAGAAAACAGGTCTGGCAGCAGTGACAGATACGATCGCATTACACTTTCTTTTCCAACTCTCCCGAAATCCATTGACGAGAAGAATTCAGTGTAACTCTTGTCCCATCTCGGCTCCCCATATCAGATTTACGAGCAGTTTGCTGATTTACTGGATAAGAAGAGTGTCCAGTAATCTGACTTGGTGAATTAGGGAGATGCAGGGGCTAATGTGACAGGTCCAAACTCTGCTTACACTTCTGTTCTACTTACGATAATGTACTATAAAATGTAAACAGATTTATACAGACTTTATTTGCCACTGAAAATATAATCGAATTTGGAAGTTTGGTTATTCAGGAACATTTTTATACAAGGAGATGTCAATTTGAAGGTGCATTGTATAACTTGTCTGGTGGAAGGTCCGTCAAATTCTCCATGAAGATGTTCTTGCTTTGTCTGGATTGTTTCACAGTAAGGTATTCAAGCTTTCCATCTTCATAAAAACCAACCTAGACAAGTTATAGTTCAGATCTGTGGAGAGGCGTCCCCGCTCACAGTCAGAATGTTTGTTTTTCTTTTCTCGAGCTATAAAATCACTGGAATTTTGGACATGGGCCTCATAGGCTAGTGCATGTCAATGGGTTTAGTTAGCCTGCCGCTAAAAACAGTCTTACGCACTGCACAAATCACCCGAGGCAAATCTATTGTAACGCCAGAGTGTCGACGTGAATGTCTGTGTTGATAGAATAATTTTAGAAGTAAAACCAACCTTACATTTGAAGGATTTATGTCTGAGCAGCAGCGTGTTGTACTTCCTGATAGCGGTGGACTGATATCTGAGAAAATAGTCCCTCAAAATGCAGTGGAAGGTTAGTTTTACTTCAAAAATTATTCTAACAACACAGACATTCACATCGACAGTCTGGGGTAATAATAGATTTGCCTCGGGTGATTTGTGGAGTGGGTAAGATTGTTTTCAGTGTCAGGCTAACTAAACCCATTGACATGCACTAGCCTAGCACCAGCGACCTCTGCAAATACAAGGACTGGATGTAATATTTTAAAAAGTGACTCCACACGTCTACGAAAACTCTGGCTCACTATGTCCAAAATTCTGGACTGTTCTTTTATGTCATACTGTGGAACATTCCATATATGAGTGGAAATAGCTCGGGCGCTAATTGTTGAGATCCAAATAGGAAGTGAGCATGGGTGCTATTCGGCTCCATCGACTCCAATTTCCTATTCACTTTCTGTTCATATGAACCCGCTCTACATGACCCTGGTGTTTCATTTCTCTATTTTGTCTGTAAACTGAGATAAGACTAATCAGGTGCTTTCTTTCCACGAGGTTAGCCGCTAGCGTTAGCAAAATGTTTGATTGACATCGCCACTAAACGCCCATCTCCTGTCAAACCAGACGAGCGAGAAGGAGCGTTACCATCAGCACCCTCGCTCTGGAATGGCTCTTCATCGCCATCATACTTACGCTGGAAATTCCAATTATGGAAATATAGAATCAATTTAACTGCTATAACTGCTGGCCTTGATTGACTTCGTTTGACTGGATGTCACGCTCCCTCAGTCCACTTCTACACAGCAATAAGGAAACAATGATCATAGAAAAGATAATTGTATTCATGAGTTTCAGCTTCCTGTTTTGCGCAATATTTCAGGGACTTTTTTCCGCTCAAAACGTAATATGTTATTTTAGATCGTTTATCGCTATGGCAACGGTCATCATTTTTCATCGTTCTGAAACCTGAGAATTTAAACCACATAAAAAAACAACAAAACAATTAATTAAGCTGCCTGATTGATTTGCAAATATATTTTTACAGGTGCCCTATACGTCTTATGTCACTTTTTGGTCATTCTTGTACATATACTGTTATCGTTTGTGTATTAAAAAGTTAGCTGAAGATATTGTTAGGCTACTCATTTTTATATTCTACAGCCTAACAAAAGCTGAATGGTATGAGACTCGTATCATTGAAGCAGTTTCCTTCAGTCACTGTCTAAACTGTCCAGGCCTGACATTTTTATAAACTCCATACAAGCGAAATTGGTCCAGAATAGTGACGGCTGTGTGGTGCTAAGCTAAAGGTCATATTAGCTTACACTTAAACCGCACTGGAGCTGTTGTCAAACTGTCCATCACCGAGCCGTACGAGACGGAGCTGCCCACATGTTATTTCTGCCCTTTCAAAGTGCTGCATTCGGAATATTCATTTCAGGGCGATATCAGGTGACACTGGAAAGTCACTGAGCGTTTTTGTGTGAAATGTCAACATAATGCTTTCGAAGTATGTCTCAGTATGCTTCAGTATCCTTCATATAGTCATACAAACATTCAAAATATCTTCAAGCATTACCTGTAACATGCAGCTTTCTGGAGGCTGCATGTCACCTCAAGTCCCCGGTCACCTACATTATTCCATAGAAAAAGTTTAAAACATACTGCGGAACATTCTCTGCGTATAGAAAGCTTCACGTCACTGTGGAGTATTACAGCTGGAGAAACATTTCCATGGAAACGAGCAGGAAGTCCTCATACAGGTAACGCAAACTCAGTCACAATAAGGACGTTTTTGCATTTTTGGGCTAAAAATATACACGATTAGTTCAGATTAAATGATTCCAAATTAAATTGATCAGATTTCAATTATTATACTTTGAGTTTACATGTAAATAATCATTTTGAATTACGATTTACATGGAAAACACGTTAAATCGTCTTTATTCCCCCGGGAAGTTTCTGATTGGACAGAGACACGAACATATTTATGTCTAAAGAAGAAAACACAATCAGCTGCTACCGGCGTTTTGCTTTTTCTTTCCGCTTTTGCCGTTTTCTGCTAGTCGCTCTTTTCATTATCTGTAGTTCTTCCAGCGCACTTATTAGACAAAAATGTTTTGGTTCGAGACCAAAGTTTGCTCCAGGCGCCTTTTGCAGAGCGTCATCACGTCAACACACATGCCCTGAACGACCAGAATTATTTTTAAGCAGAATAAACGTTTACAGGATCGCGGAATAAATTAAATCGGCTTAAACATCGGAATAAACCACCCACTTAAATCGGAATAAAATTGAATTCAGAAAAAGTTTAATTCTGAGTAAGCATTAGGAATTAAGTGTTTACATGGTCTTTTTAAAGCAAAATATAAAAAATTTAAAATGTATCTTTATTCCAAATTAAATTATTTTTATTTAAAGCTCTCATGTAAACAGGGCAAATATGGCTTTAATGAATATATTTACCAAAAGAATAACAACAATAAAACTAGTATCGCAAAAGTCCCACTCAACTGAGAAAATATTGATGCTGAAAAAAAAACCACAAATATTTTTAAAATTAACTAAAGTATTGAAATTGCTTTTGAAATTTCAGTTCTGTGACAACAGTTATTTACAGTTTTTACAAGCTGAATAAAACCAGACTGAAGAAGCTTTATATTGTTTTGTTCCTAATCACTGAGGGGGCATCATCATTACAGTGTTTTCATGCTCTTTCCTCCACCGCTCCGCTGAAAATGTTTTGTATTATATTTATTTTGGTGTTTACTGTGAAAAAAGGTCAGCAGTGTTTTGACTTCAACAGGTATTTACCGTCTCAAACGGCGAGCTAAAAATAACTCTGTATTTTTCAAAGTCTAGTCCGCCAGCTTTGCAAACCAAATGCATTCATAAAATTCCTCACTTGCACCTTATATTTGTCCCTACCTAAAAGACATCCAAATATTTTAGCGCCCGAATGGGGAACTCCATCATAATTTGAGGGTATTTGAAGCAGAACTCAAAAGATGTAAGCTAGAAAAAAATCGCCAAATCAATTCTAGACCATTGACGCGACAAGTCTGTGTGAGATGCCTGAGCTTCTATGCAGTAGTGGAAAAAGTAGAAAATGTTGTTGTACCCGATTTTTACTTTGACTTAAAACATGAAAAACAGATCTAGCTCATTTTTACCCATAGACTGTATATACAAATGGACATAGCTAACCTGCTAGCCGCTACTTTCCATACAGGAAGTGGTTTTTTGGTTTTAAAATGTCCATATATACCCGCTCCATGTGATCCTGGCGTTTTATTCTGCTATTTTTTATGCAAAACATGGCTCCAAATTTGCTTCTGTAACTGCTAGCATCATGAGCTTCATTTGACTGGACCCAAACGCTCACTTAGTTCACGTCTTAATCCAGTCTACGTTTTTAACTTACGCATTCCTAATTATTCACTGAGTTCATAAGCGCTTCGGAGACCAGAGCGTATTATTGCAAGCAACAACTAGCATGCTAACCACACACCTCCTGATTTTCTGATTGTAAACTAGCAAACCGCAGACTTATTTTGATCCCATGAGACGCTTAAATACAGTATATGCAATTTCTATAAGCGCAGATACATAAATACTACACTCTACCGCAGTACTTTGAGTTTTGTACTCCGTTACTACGCACGACTACCTAAAATTAATCAGCAAATCAAATTCTAGTCTGGTCCGCTGATGCGAGGGAAGCGTGGCGATGTTTGAGATGCCTAAGAGCCACTGCAAAGCGGAGTGGAAATTATGATTGCCCTACTTATTAGTTAACCAGGCAACAATAAGATGCCGCGGCTGGCTCCCTTATGAAGTGGACTTAATAAGGCATATCTGATAAGAGTGTGCGTCAGTGGCTACGCTCCAGTATTACAGCGTGTGTGTGTGTGTGTGCGTTAAAAACTTGTGTGTGTGTGTCTGTGTGTGTGTGTAGCTCCGCGGAAATGTTAATGACTAGAATTATCAGCGCTTCTTTGTGTGTCGGAGTCAGCGGGGTGTCACGCTTATGATTCCGAAGGTGAACTCGGAACATATGGGGTAATCTGCTTTCGTTTAATTGAAACTGAACGACGAATATTGATACTTTGCGGCTGAAGTCATCCGCTTTTTGTTCGGGGCTGTGATGCTAACTGTATGCACTGCACCGTCTGAAAATGTGTTGGATTGTGTAGGTTTTCTGCTTTTCTACATTGAAGTATAATTGTTTTGTATGGAACTTGGTTATCACTATGGAGACAGGTTAATAGATCTATGGAGAAGCAAGCCTGCATGTGGTAAGAATATATGGGTCAGTGACATGACATGTGTCCAATTGCAGTTTCTTCAGTTAAAAAGGTTCAAATTTCATAATAATTCCCCACATACCTGTAGTACCTCTGACCCCCATGGAACCAAACAATTTTTTCAGAAATCATTAGTTATTCTGCATGTTTTAAGTGTAAAAATGTCATGTGGTGCGACCATCTGCCCTCAACTGCTGATTTTTAAACTTCTTTAAAAGTACTATAAATGTAATCAAATTTATTTTCTTTCTTTTTTGGCATATTTTCTGAAGTGTTTTGTCATCAAACATGAAATTTCAGCTTTCTTGAATAGATATTTCCCCCATAATATTCAAACAAATATTGTCCTAGCGTGTCCATTTTTATGTTCAAACATCAATATCATGTTCATATTACTCAGAATTAGATTAATATCTTAACCATGTTTAAGAAAAGTTGCACCACATGACATTTTTTAAAGTCGTAGCCAATTCATGTACATAAAAAACACTAAAAATGTTTAATATATGCAAAACATACATGACATTTTTTAAAGTCGTAGCCAATTCATGTACATAAAAAACACTAAAAATGTTTAATATAAATGCAAAACATAGATTTGTGCACCTGACATTCTAAATATTTGAAAAAGTTCAATAGAAACTAAATTAAAAAATGTGTTTAATGCCCTACTGCAGAACATTCAAGACAAAGAAATAAAATCTCCATGGAGACAAGCAAGAAGCGGACCCTCTACCTTAGAAGTTACATAAAGCACCTTTAGACTTTTTTTTTTTTTAACACAATTTGACAAAGGAGTGATGTAGCTGGACCTACGACAGGTGCACCATGGTAACTGCTGAACATTCCAGCACACATACATACATAGAACCCCCCTAGCACAATGTCACTGCTAAATATCAATCAATAGAAGTACTGAGTTATAAGGACTGGTGAAAGGAATCACACACAACGTAATGCATTTCAATGATGGAGTTAGCAGCCAAATAAAGTGCAATAAACAACCAAGCTATTGATAAAGTGTTATGACTCGAGCCTTGATTAGAAAAGCATTGGCTGCGTTACCGTGAGCAACCAAATGGGCTATTGTGAAACTGAAACATTCGAGATCACTGACAACAACTAACCACATTATTCTCAGGACCTACTTAGACACCAAGTAGATTTATGCAAATTCTAATCATCATGCTAAATGCTAACAAAGAAAAATGCTCTGTGCCACCTTGTGATGTCATGTAGTGGTAGTTTTCATTTTATGACTACCATTTTTCTGCCTTTTTTTAGTTCAGTAGAGATGGGCAATTCCAGCTCTCAAGTAGTGGTAGTTTTCATTTTATGACTACCATTTTTCTGCCTTTTTTTAGTTCAGTAGAGATGGGCAATTCCAGGGCTCAAGTTATCCAAATGATTCTAGTGAAGGTTTATGGAGTTTAACAATACATCAGAGAACCTCCTGTATCACCACATGACATCACAAGGTGGGGTCTTTCCATTTGAGAGAAGAACTATGCAAAAAATATGCAGATTTTGTGTGCTAAACATGTGTGAATGAAACAAAAAACTCCACTCCAAGAATGTTTTTGATTAAGAAACAACATTATAACAGATCAAAAATAGCCTAATATGTGCCCTTTGACCAAACAATAGTTCCATTATATCTTTTAAACTTCTAAAGAAAAAAAAAGATAAGTTATTTTGGAATCTCAACATGAAAAGTCTTGTGATTAAGGACACTGTCACGTGATAATTCTAGTTATGCAGATTCTACGCTGGTTTAGGTTAGCAATATTCACCAAATTTGTGTTGTTCCTTTATATCAGACAAACAAAAGTAAGATGTATTACCTTTACAAGTTTCTTTGGTACTCTGCCTACATAAACTGAAGCCGTCTACCTCCAAAAACCACAGTATTATTTTTTGTTTTAGCGAACTCCGAAAAGAAGCTGTCAAACCCAAATATTCTGATAACAGGGACAGTATCTGCAGACATCTTTCTGACTGTGAGGTAAAAGCGATTTGAAGTGTCTTTGTCTTTTTAATCCTCTAATCCAGTCGTGTAATGTGGATCTGAGCTGCAGCATTTCAGACTCCGGGACTGAATCCTAATCTGGTGCTCTGCTCTGGAGGTAGTGACAACTGACCAAATGTCCCAGAGAGGTCAGGGATGAGCTCGGAGTACAAAATCAGAACTAAAGTCTGCTTAAAGTCTGCAGTTTACTCTTTGTCCACTGGAATACCAACCAGCTAACAAAGTCAAGTCAAAGTATAAGACACGTTAGACTCATTTCACTAAAACACAGATACAGGGCTCGTTTTACACTATTTCTAATGTTTTTTCTCATCAGAATCACACCTGGAGTTGTGTTTTGTTTCATTCACACATGTTTAACACAAAAACACTGCATATTTAGGTTGAGCTTGTCTCTCAAACTGAAAACACTCTGTTCTACCTTGTGATGTCATGAGGCAACACAAGAAGTGCTCCACTGTGTTTTTAAACTCAATACTCCGTCATTTGAATCAGTTGGATGGTTTCATCTATGGAACTGCCAGTCTCTAAGGTAAGACGTAGCTGTTAACTTGAAAACTACCACCGCATGACATCATAAGGTGCAACAGAGCATTTAGAGCTCTGGTGATGTAAATAGACTAATAATGGAGGGTTACTCCAACATTTGAGAATGAAATTAAATGAAATCCAGGTTTTCAAAGAGGTAAGAGCATTATAACATGACTTAAAGCTCACAAAGATCAGTGTTGTGTAAAATAGAGCCTTTAATGTCTAATTACTGTCTATGGAGCTACAGGAAAAAATAAAATAAATTGTTGTTGTTCTAGGAAACTTTTTGACCCCACAATGCTACTGAAGCACTCGTATTTTTAGGCTAATGGAATCATCCTGCTGACAGCCAGGGACTGACACATGCACATAATGTTATTTGACTCAAATTCCTGATTGAAATTCCCTCTGGAGGTGGCAGTCACCTGCTTGACTCCGTCGAAAAAGAAAAGTAAAACCAGTAAAACCATACTTCAGAACATTTTGAGTGGAGATAAATACAGGTACTAAAAGCTGTCCTCAGCTTCATGCTGAACTGATCATAGGCAGTACTTATGACTGCAAATTATGTGCAGGTCTGAAATGAACATTTCAAGTCTTATTAAAGGTTGGCTGCCTCCGTCACAGCTCTGTTAAATGCACCAATCTGAACAACAAATGTATTCACCTCTGATCTGGGGCCTCTGCTTCAAATATTTTTCTATATGCGACTCTCAGTGAGAAAGGTGCTGTGGAATATTGTAGCCAAAAGAACATTTCCATGGAAACAAGCAGGAGGTCGCCAGGTATGCGGAGATGTAAGTCTGCTCACTGTAAGGATGCATGTTTAAAATACTTGACATTTTTATTCAGTCAAGTCCAATAAATGCACCTACGAAATTCATTAATAAAGAAAGAAAATCCAGTATATTTACAATAGTTCTGTTGCTTGGCTTTGAACCATTTTCCATTGACGACTGTGTGACTTGTGAATGGAGCTGAGCCGCCGCAGTGTCACACATCGTAAGCATTTATCGACCCTCCTGAGCAGACACCTCCTGCTGGAGAAGAGGCTCACATGGATCTCTGTGTCACATCTCTGAGTTCAGTAGGAGCTCTGTGGTCATGAGGAGCTTTGGAGAGGCCAATCGAGGTGGAGCTGCCAGCTCATCCTTCTCCTGCCGAGAGCTTCTATCAGAGGGAACATGATGGAGCTGTGAGCTGGTGGGGCGCACGCCTCAGGGCGTAGACGCACACGTACCTGGAGTTATATTTTGCTTCACTGACACCTGTTCATTTAATCTTGTACAGTACATCCGCTCCCCTTGAGTCATCGCGAAATACTTTCCAGAATTGTTGCGTCAGAGGTAGGAACCCCGCGCAGTGTGTGAGTCCATAAATCATCACCAGACTCTGGCTTTCATGCTGTCATATCACGCTTATTATGGCAGCAGGCTTACGTTAATATATCCTGACATGTTGCTTAAAGGTGCATTGTGGAACTTTTCTGTTGGGGGGTCCATCACCAGCTTGTCTCCATGGAGATGTTACTGCTTTTCCTGAAATGTTCCATGGTATGACATTAAACACATTTATCTAGAATTTATTCATTAGGGGTGTTTCTATTGATAAAAAAATATATATTTTATCAACATTTTCTTTGTGATCTCCACAGATCTGACCTGAAATGTACCTTATAGTTGTCTCCTTTGTGTAAGAGAGGTTTAATCTCTACTATGGAACATTCTAGACAAGGCAATAACATCTCCATTCCATGAAGACAAGCATTTGACAGACTCTACTAGAAAGGTCATCTGTAGATGGAGCCCTACATCAGATTCCAGTATGGGGAGCACCCAGTCAGGAAAATAAATCACATATTGAGTAAAGCGTAATAAAGACTACTATATTATTATTACAAAGTATATTATTACACAAAAACAAATGAGCACAGAAGGACTTGAATCAGCCTTATGCATTGCCCTGTTCACTGTGCAGCAGAAGCCTCTAGTCTAGATTCTACTGTCATAACAATAGCTGTATAATAGACAAATGAGAAGAGCTTATGATACATTCAAGTGAAGCTTTCATTCAGTTCAGGCAATTATCTTGGCTAAGCACGTCCATACACTCCACAGAGACTCAGGCAGCGTGGTTGCAGTTTCTAATAAAACACGTTACGATTACAAATGTGCGTATTGTAGCGATGATAAAGCTTCTGCCGCATTGGAAGGTTCATCTTTGATGCACTTTCCAATGTTTCAACTCTATTATTATGAATTCGCTTCATTTTAATTGAGGTTGGGATTCAGTAACTTCTAATGGTCAATGATCAGCTTACGTCTTTTTAATGGAGAGTTCAGTTCTCTGCTTGTAAATTGATGCATCAGAGGTAGAAATATAAGCTTATATGTATGGGCTGAGGCAAAAATCATACAGATAATCACGAGGAGGGTTTGAATAGGGCCCGGGAGAGATCACTAGATTACTCAGACATGCAAGGATGACATATAGAACCACTTCAGGTGTGTTTTTGATGAGGGAAAAATGCTATAACATGGTAGAAAGCTCCAAAAAGTCAAATTTGCAAATGGAATCCCTTAAATAGTAGCCACACATAAGTAAGTTGAAATGTTCTGCGATAGTTAGAGCATGTGGGTCAATGACATGATGCACGTCCAATTGCAATTTCTTCAGTTAAAAAGGTTCAATTTTCATGATAATTCCCCACATGCCTTATGACCTCCATGGAACCAAATCATTTTTTTTCAGAAATTATTAGTTATTCGCATGTTTTTTGTACTTAAAGTGTTAAAATTGCCTGTTGAAAATCCTTATAAGTCCTGACCCATGTATGTATCTGAATGAGGACAGTGCATGCATTATTTTTTTGGTTAGTCTGCATCACCATTTTTGTTGAAAATCAAACACTTAAACAGGACCGTGAACGCTCGTGTCAATCATAGGCTCCTG
Organism: Scartelaos histophorus; assembly: GCA_000787155.1. Classification (NCBI taxonomy): domain Eukaryota; kingdom Metazoa; phylum Chordata; class Actinopteri; order Gobiiformes; family Gobiidae; genus Scartelaos; species Scartelaos histophorus. The sequence goes on along the minus strand of JACN01021168.1, from coordinate 4,987 downwards.
AAAATGTATTTTTTTGTTAAGTTTTCAGACTATTTTAACATTTTTGGTAGTGTTTGTTAATGTGTGCATTGTGTCACCATGGTAACTGCTGAACATTCCATCCAAAATACATGAAGACCCCCCCGACGTGCTGTCAAGGTAAAGTATCAACAGCCAAATTCAGCCACTATTGATATGTGCACCACAGTTTGAAAAATCACAGATATTGCCCTATAAATCCTATTTTGTACTATGTTTTTTGCTGTGGTTTGTGGGTTTTAATAAGCTTGCTCACATACTGCCTTTGTGTTCTTTGGCAAGACACTCAAAACGGCTTGCCAGTGCACATAACCTTCTGTGACTTATTCCTGCTATTAAAGCTGTTTGGGCTCCTTATAAAACCACAAATCCAATCTGTTTAATCAGCAGAGCAAATCTTTCTCAGTTCAATACGTATGGATCTGCTTCTGAGCTAAATATTTGCCTGCTTAAGATTCTCTATTTGACTTCAGCCAAAAATGAATTTTACGCTCGCTTGCAACTGTATTGATACTTTGCAGCTGATGTCGTCAAAAGTCTCCGGTGGGGTGATGCTAACTGTAGGCACTGCTCTTTTTGAGGCTCGTGAGACTCTAATCAAACTTTATTTTAACACAGTCTCATCATAAGGAACTGATTTAGCTTGAAGTACAACAGGTTTGCTGTCAAAAGTTAGCCAACATTGGCAGTTTTTCAGTTAAAAAATCTAAATAAATCTAAATCAAACTCTAAAACGGTCACATAGACTCTTGAAAATATGCTGTTCAAATCCATTTTGTATTTTTTCCTGATTTATTTTTTAAATTATTATTATTTGTTGCAGTATTTGCTAATGTGTGTCGCCATGAACATTCCACCATTAGCAATATATGTACAACACCCCCAGACTGATGTCACTGCAAAGTATCAGCACATATGTTCCAAAAAAAAAAAAAAAAAAAAAAAGGAACTGCTCATGTCTATGCAAAAAAAAAAGTATTTTATCTCTATTTTAGTTAAATAATCCTACCGATCTTTTTATATAGTCCTTAGTTGGATTATTTGACTACCTAAGTCTGCTGTGTACATTGTCTCCAGCATTCGTGACTACAAACCAGGTCTTAAAATGAAAAAGTAAAGTCTTCTCTTCACACAAAACCATAATACCGCAGTCCATCAATATTTTCTCTCACTTTGGGATCCTCAAATAAGTCTGTCCAGTCCCAGAGCTCAATGGGGCCCACAGAATACCGCCTTGTATGTCCATGCTAGGTAAACAACCACGGATGGAAAAACATGGCTACCTGTTTACTAGCTCTGCCGATTCAGACTATTCCACCGACATTTTGAGACGTTCTATTTTCATCTCCCCAACTGAAAACCCCTGTTACTTTTTAGAGAGAGAGCAAGCGGGGAGGGGGCGCTATAGGTGCGTATGGAGTTCATTTATATCGGCGTATGCTAAGACGAGAAGTCAGATGAGAAAAGTTTGTTTGTCGATAACGTCAATGTCATCTCAAACAGACAATCTGAAAATAAAATGGGTTTCAAAACAAAGACGTGACCGCACACTGGCTTTCTGATGACACGAGATCCGACAATCTTCGAATTTCATGCATAGCGTATATGTACAGACGGCTTCGGCGTATTGCAATTTTGCGTCTATAGCTTAAAGTCGCGCTGTGTAACTTTTGGGGTTTTTTGTCTCCATGGCGATGCTATTGCTTTGCCTGGAATGGTCCACAGTGTGCCATTAAACTGAACTATCTTACATTTATTCAATTACAAGTGTCTTTATTGCCGTAACTTGGTCTATTCGTATCACTAGCTCGTCTCAATAAAAATAAATCAGTTTAATACCATAATCTGTAACATTCCAGGTAAAGAAGTAACATCTCTATGGAGACAAACAGGTGACAGAAACTCCAGAAAAGTTGCACAGTTTACTTTTAAAGAAATCTGTTTTATATGAGTCAGAATTGGAGAATCTAAAAGAGGTTTCACACCAATCTGTAGCAAATATTCACACAGCGGGAACCAACCGTCTTCTGCGTATGTGCGATGTAATAACTGATTACAACAGCAGGTGGCACAAGCGATTAAAAAATACTGTTTTTTTTTAGATTTGGTGTCACTCATGTAATTATCAGTGAACTATAGTGTCCTTATATTGCATAAATGGAAACAAAAGACTTATGTTTGAACTTAAACCAGGCTATGTTCATCAGAATATCGATAAAGTGCATCAAAAATGTAAGAAAACTCTATAAATAAGGGGTGTAATGGAAAATCTTTCTTTTTTTAAGCTTGCTACCATGTTATAACGCCGTTCCCTCATCAAAAACACGCTTAAAGTTGAACAACAATAACTACAACTTCACAAACCTGGTAAGATATACAGTAGTTTCTGATTGTACTGTGATAGTGCTCTGAAGGGGGAGCGACTTAAAACCAAAGAGCAAAGGGAAGGAGGATTCTGGAAATTAAACTCATTAAACATCTGGTTTTCTCAGTGGAGATAGATGAGTTTAAGGCCATACCTTCCACCGAAAAGTTACGTAATTCACCTTTAACCATGGATTGCAAGCAGCCTAAACACTCTCATTTGCTGTCTGTGTGTAATGGGGCAGTAAATGTGGGGCGATAAAGTTCTGTGTATCTGAAGTCTTCCTGTGTATTTTCTACTTGAGGATTTGTTGTTCTAAGTACGGGCAGGCTCGGCCATTTGGAAAGCAGCGTTCTTCACACTTGGTCATTATGTCAGATTTGAAAACTCAAATGTTCAATACGGCTTATTGATCCCGGCCAATCCTCTGAGCTTCACGATCCTTTGGAGAATTGTCGTATCGACGAGCTGCTGCAGTGGTGGTTTAAACTTTAAAGGTCCTCTGGGGTCATTTTTAACAAACAGAAAAGCCCTGCCTCATACTTGAGCACTTCAAATGTTTTGATCAGTACTTCACCTGCACCTGCACTGCCAGTAGTGTGGAGTGATGCGGGCTTCAGGTATGTTCAAGTATATTCCCTATAATGCATTTCACTGGAATGTTTTCAAATGACGCAGCACTTGCACCACACACTTGGGCTTCATGATTTGGGAAAAATCGAATTGCAATTTCTGTTTTGATAGATTTGCAATTCTTTTCTTCGTGGAGATGCTTTTACTTAGTCTGGAATGTTTCACAGGATGGTATTAAACCTTTCTATCTCCATGGAGACCAAAACCCACTCACAGTCAGAATGCAAGTTTTTCTATATACTGTTTAGCTATCAAACCATCTGTAAGTGAATAAATGTAAGGTAGAGCTGTTTAATGTCACACTGTGGGACATTCCAGCCAGAGAAATGGCGTATCCATAGAAAAACGCAGGTGACAGACCCCTAACCAAAAACTAGGTTTCTGTGCATTATTAACAACTCCAGGAGCATTAACATTTGAAAGAACTTAAGTATCACCTAATAAAACTTGACAAGAACCCCATGCATTTCCTTACATGTTTGTAGAGGTCTAAACTAAAGATACAATAACATTTTACTAAAACAACTTTGTTAATTGCAGGACATTATTTAGCACTTGGGCTTTGAAAATTACAGCAACTCACAGCTCTAGCGAGTGTTAACTGAATAAAATGGAAAGGAATGCAGTGAAAAACAAACAAATAGCATTTTAATATATCAATATGTGGACTGCACTGTAAAATGCGCTAATTTGTTTAAGGAAAATTCTGCAAATGATCAAATCGGGGCTGGAATTTCTTTCTAATTTATTGAACTGCATTGAAACAACACTACTGAGAGCTGTTTCATGGTGCTAGATGTTTTAATTTATAGCGTAAAATATTGAAATGGCACAGTTGAATTCTTGGTTTGATTTAGCTTCAGTTTTATTTTTTGTTTTGTTGGTCCCTATTTGATTCTTGGTTAGTCCTGATTTAGTCCTGGTTCAGTTCTGGTTGGTACTAGTCTAGTCCTTGGTTAAACTGGTACTAAACACCTAAACCATTACATCAAACTTAATAGAGGCCCCCTATTCATTCTGTGGCCCCTAGCTCATGCCCATTTTGCCAGTTGGGTTGCTACGCCCCTGCACATTTGTTAGCACATGTGGCGCAACTACCAACATTTTAGTAACTGAACCATTGAAGTTACCAGTGACAATATTTGACTTCTATTTCTAACTTGACAGCATTAGAGAAAACTTACAGACTTTTCATCACCGATCTATAAAAGACACATATCATTTAGCGTCTGCAGCGCGGGATTCTGGGTAATAAGTATGCCCCATGATTATTTCTGAAAACGCTTCCTGCTCCACTGGCCACGGTCCAAACCTCCAAAAGTCAACAGACGTCCCGTTCCCTGCTCCCCACGCGAAAATATATGTACAATCTTATTTACTTTATTTCCCCCAAAACACAATGCTCTGTTTGTGGAGTGCTTCTGAGCTCTGGCCAAAATGAAAATTAGAAAAATACACATATCGTTTAAATATGTGAGCTTGAGAATACAAATGTTACTTGGATTGACCACGGGCTTGTATTTGCCTGGCACTGTAAAAGCAATATTGGGAGAGCTGTATTTAGGCCTTTCAGTCAAAAATCGGGGCGGCGAAAATGTCCCCAGTATGTTTGAGATTTCTAAATTAAAGCTGTAATTGCTCATGTGTTTGACCAGGCAAATACCAGGTTATATTAAGTCGAGATTGGTTTATCTTTGCAAAACAGACTATGTTTATGTATAGTCTGACTGAAGAAATAATCACCCAAATGCATTAGCTTTAGTAATGATTTAGTTCGATAATAATTCCTCTTTATTTGTGTGTAAATTTGCCTAAATGTCATATTTGTCGATCCAGTCAACTAAAAATTTATCAATACTGCCTGGCTTGATGGATTATCTCATCTCTTTCATCAATCAATACATTAATACAAAATATTTTCTTATACCCAGAACAAAGAACAAATAAATGCAATAAATTATTAAATTAATT
>JACN01090693.1:0-13244 GCA_000787155.1 Scartelaos histophorus | reverse complement strand
TTATTATTATTATTATTATACTGTTTTATTATTTATTATGAATAAATGTGTATTTATTGTTGGTGAGTGGAAATTTTTAAGAATATATATTTTTTGCAAACAGGTTAAGGTTAGGATTATCTTGGTGATTTGGTTGGACTTTGCGACAGGAATGCTAACCGTGTCCTGGCATTGCGTTAGGTAAAATTAAATTTACTAAGCTGGATGTAAAATTGCGTCTATGCAAATTTCAGGCTTGTTACTGCACAGTGCATTGTTTTTGCTATGTTTTTTGCGGTTACTCACATAAATCTTAGATAATATAACAGTCCTGTGTACTAGATTTCTCCATGTGTTTGAGCAATATTAGCTTGTCCTAGCTCAGATATATTTTATAAGCAGCTTGAAGTCAAAGTATGTCCGCTACATTTTATTGTACGGTAATCAGGAAGTGCACTCTGGTCTCTTAAACATGTGGAAAGCTCGTGTAATCTCATTGCAAAGAATAATTAGGATGCTCTGAATGCATAGGGTAAGTGAGGAATATATTTAGACCACTGCAAACTGTTTACAATGAACAAGTTGTGGTTTTTCACTGCTTTAAGAACCATCAATCTAAAATATCTGAGTGGATATCTGCCTCATCTTGTCCTCATAGTGTCTGAGCATTGACTGGCTTGGATGTCATTACTAACTGACCTGCTAGCTTCATGATATGTTCAATAATGTCGCCATTTAATACCATAGCTCAATACTTGCATGTAAATTATAACTTACTAGTTTTGCAGCTCTAGCACTGCACTGGTAGCACAGTAGCAGAGTTTACAGCCCTCGCATCCGCCAAGTATTTACGTCTCGCCATTTGCATCTGATGTCTCTGCAATTATCATTTTACTACCAGTTTTATTTTATAAGAACTTGTATGAGGGGCCGTGGTGTTGTAATTTGTGCGTTAGGTCCAGGACGCTGCTTGCACATTAAAACACATATAAAAATTGCTCGGGGAAGTGAGTGCAAATACTGTATGTCTCTATCGTAAATCAGACCAAAGTCACTAATGGGATCGTGCCCTCATTGAGACCAACTTTACGGCCAGGGCCCCAGACACTAAATCAGACGCAGTAAATATTCTCGAGGAGTTCATGAATCTCAGGACGGAGGATGGGATAACAGCTCAGCCCATAAAACGCAGCAGGTCCAACATGGTGAGATAAGAGTCGGAGTATTGTCGTATGGTGTATGCTGTTTGGGGAACGGGAGCGTAAATGGTCTCTGGGTACTGCACATTAGGTCCATACTTCACAATGGTTAGTTTAGTTGTACTTGGAGAATGTAAACTATATGTCGCAGTGTTATAATAGTAAATCTCGGCTGTTACTAACAAGTGCTAGTTTTGTTTTGCTAAAACAAATCGGCGCAATCTATAAGTTGCCATCAGTGCAAATGTGGCAGTTTAAAACAAGTTCGAGTCGGTGTTTAATGAGCAATTATTTTGTTTTGTTTAAATAGCTGTCTTGTTTTCTTCTGAGTCTGTGTTCTGTCACGTCCAATCATCTAACTCTATTAGATATGAAGAGATCTGAGCCAATTATATCCAAATACAAGTTGTGTTTGACAGACCAATGTGTTGCTTAAACATTCACTATTAGTATTAGTATTCTCTCACCAGCCTTATGAACTTAAACAACATTCCATTCTTAATCCATACTGTTTAATGTGGCGTGGGTCCACACATTGCAGCTATAACAGCTTCAGCTCTTCTGGGAAGGCTGTCCACAAGGTTTAGGAGTGACCTTTGGGATGAATTAAAGTGGAGACTGAGAGTCAGACCTTCTCGCCCAACATCAGTGTGCAACCTCACAAATGTTCTTGAGGAAGAGTGGTCAAAAATTCCCATAAACACACTCCTAAACCTTGTGGACAGCCTTCCCAGAGGAGCCTTCCCAGTGGACCAACATCATATTAAACCCTGTGGATTAAGAATGGCAGACACTTAAATTCATATGCGAGTCAAGGCAGGTGAGCAAATATTATTGGCCACATATTGAACCTTGTAATGTTTCATGAAGGAACCTTTATTTGGATATAAATATCGGACCATCTCAGTCCACTCAAAATCAAACCAGTGGAAACTATACTTTTGTATTTGGGTGATTGCCTGTAAGTGTTGACTGTCATTACACAAAACTAATCTTGGACTTATTCATGGATTTCAGGCATAAGCATTCCTTCGTCCAGTGAGATGAATTTGGTCTTCAGATAATTTAATTTATGTTATTTATGTTGTTTTTTCACAGCAGAATCTGAAGAAACTGTCAGGTATGAAAAACAAACTATTGGTCTGAAAAAAGACCCTAATAACAAAGACTCCTTCCTGATCTGAACGCAGAACAGTCACAAAACCATTTAAATCCATTTACCAGTGTAATGACTTGCTCTTATATTTGGTCCATGTGTTTTCCTAATGATAGTTTTCTCTGAAGAATGGGTCAAATGCAGCTATAATGATATAAAATGGCTTAAAACTCATTCTTGTTCCATTTAACTCCATCTATTTATACATGCTGTGAAGCAAAGCGAATCTCCACAGTGCAGGCTTGTCTCCTCCCAGATTTCATATGAAAATATAATATAATATATTTCGAGAAGCATATTGCCCAGACTGGGCTTTGTTTACCTTGTTCTCACTGGAGTCGTGCAGGACTTATGACTGTCTGGGAAAGCAGCTGTGTGTGCTCACTGCATCGGGAAGAACCGGGACGGAGCAGAACCAACAAAACTAAAAGCTCTCATCGTTACAAAACTTTAAAAAGATCTTGCATTTTTATTCTTTATTTCTTCATACGGATAGTTAAAAAAAGGAAAAGAAAAGGAAAATAAGAACAAAACAAAATATTTTAAAAGTGCATTTATCTGGGGCAGACCTCTTCGTTTGGTTTCAGTTTCGGGATGGGCGTTAAAAATAAAAAAATAAAAAGTTTAAAGAAATATTAAAAGACTGAGAGGAGGTGGAGTTTGTCAGCTACCTTGGAACTGATGGCAGATTGTAGTTTGAGTAAAGCAAACAGAATAGAACGAGGTAACGGAAAACCCAGGGCAAACCAAAGTATAAGACAATTAGAATGATATCTACCATATAATGCAGTTTGTTTACCATAGCGTGTCCAATGCCTGCGTGCTTTAGGAGGAAAGGGGGAGGGGGAAAGAAAAAATATATAAAGATAAAATTTTAACTCAAAATTAATAAGAACCTCCCAGAAAAACGGGGAAGAATTTCGGGAAAAAAAAGTATTATAGCTCAAATTGTAGTATGTTTTGAGCATCCAAATAAAGAAATAAAGAAAGCAATTTTCGTTTTTGAAGGGTCCTCTATAAGAAAAGGGAAATCAAAAGGATAACACATTGGTTAGTGGGTAAGTCGCAAAGTTAATTCAAGATGGTGGACATTCCGTGGATGACGTTGTGTTAGTTGTTGAAATCATAAAAGAAGGAAACGGAAACCACCAATGAAAACGAATCAAATCGGATAAGTTCGGAAGCATTGTTAGTACAAGAGACAAGAGTTAGCAAAATCAACTTCCACAAAGGAGTAAGGGGTTCTTTAAGGGGGTCCAAGAAGTTTGTTTTGTCTTTGTAATCCAGCCAATTTCCATGTAATAAGTAGGAGTTGATTTTTAGTCATACTGGACCATAATTTCGGGCCCAAAGTTGTCAGAAGTTTTCATTTGCGAAAGGATTTTTTTAATAGCACCATTAAAAACCTAGAAAAACCAAAACACTAGAATTAGATATAATAATTAGTTACTTGCACACTCAAAATAAATAAAGAAATGCATTTGAAAACACACACAGCATTTCTAATAATGGAACCTGCAAATGAAACAGTGCATAAAACATTTCAAAAAAGTGTTAGACATTGGAAACAAAGACCTAAAGTGTGAATAAAGATGATTAGCAATTCTGTAGTATAGTGTCAAACATCAGATTAAACTTTTATAAGCCCAGTTTTTGCCGTTGTTTAAGCTAATTTCAACCCAATTCACTTTACATAATTCAAGTATTACCTTTGTTCCTACAGTTCCTGCAGATACTGACCCAAAATGACTCACTCTGAAATGAATAATTGGGTTGAACAAGTCGTAGTAAAGAAACTGTATGCACGATTCTCAGTCTCAAGACAAGTATGCAATCAGAAAGCGTGGCACATTTGGGTTGCCAGATTCAGTGCGTTGGTTTAAACCTAAAATGTCTCCCCCTGATCGAAATGGTCACTGTAAACCCCCATCACCTGCAGCCAATCACGAGCCTCCGCAGCTCAGGGAGTCAAACCTGGCAACCCTGGTTCAGTCAGTTGTGATTGTTCTGCATCATTTAAAACAGTAAGAGCTCAGGATACATACAGTTCCTTTAAGATATAACATGCTACAATGGAGCAACACCAAGACACCATTTTTCATTTTTTAAAACACTGTGTAACTACTTGTTTCAGTGGATAAGTCATTGCTTTGCCTGGAATGCTTCAAAGTATGACATTAAACAGCTTTATCTGACATTTATTCAATTACAGGTGGTTTTATAGCTCAAAAATACAGAGAAAAATCTAAATCAATCCACTTTTTTCCACCATTTTATAGACATGACAGATTCCAAAGAGCTGTAAATCATAAATAAAAAACAATAAATGAAAAGTGCTAAAATGCATAAAGCTAAAAATGATAAAACAATGACTAAGCTAAAATAAATAAATCAAATAAATAAAAGACGAAACTCAGATCTGACCTGTAACTTGGTCTCGTTTGGGTTCCGTGAAGGTAGAAAGTAGAAAGTTTAATGTCATATTGTGAAACATTACAAACAAGGCGATAACATCTCCATGGAGGAAAACATTTGACTGACAGATGTTCCACCAGAGAAGTTACACAATGCAGCTTTAAACATTAGACTGAAAGAAAGATAAAGTTAAGAGTTATAACAAGACATAAAACAATTTGCATTTCCTTCCATTTGCAGAAAGAGCATTAAAATTTCAAATCCTGCCTTCAATTGAAACATCCTCCTGGAAAAGAAACAAACCAAGCTCGATGCAGTCATTACAAACATTTTTAGCTGCACGCTCAGATGCCCTGGAGACACAAAAATCTAATTTAAGTCCAGAGATACAGCCGGCATCACGCATGTCCCTGTCAATTCAATTCACCACAACATTGACTCACTACTTCTCCATAGCCTCGAACATACATTTAATAAGAACGCAATGTTAATTTACTGAGGATTTGATTTTTTCCCCCCATCTGGATATGTTTTCTCGTGGCTATTTTGGTCGCATTAAGGGTTAGCTGGCAGCACGCGGTGACAGGAGTGAGATTAAATCCGGAGACGTGTCCTGAGTATTCCCCCGAGGACATGTGGACATCTAGAGGACATCTAATATCTCCATTGGAAAAGGGATCAGGTTCTGTATGCACTGTGGATTTGACTTAGAAGTATGGACAAACTGACAAACAGGCATTATTGGTCAGTGTAAACCTGCGTGTAGACAAATATCTGCAATTGGTACGTATCTGGAGTTGTGATTATGGAAAAAAATGACTAAAAAGTTGAAAAAAAAAAAAAAAAGATAAAATTTGATTTTTTGATGTTATAGGTATACCCAATCTGCATCAGTACCATCATAAAAAGTAATTAATAAAAAGAAAGAAAAATACTTTAACAAAAAAAGAATAAAATAATAAAAAAAAAACATTCAAAACAATAAGATAAAGTTGTAATAAAAAAAGTATATTGAAATGATACAAAAATATTTTGAATGTTATATATGTACCAATCTCCATCAAAAAAAAAAATTAAAAAGAAAAAGAAAGAAAAATAAATAAATACTTAAACAAAAAACTCAAAATTAATTGATTAAATAAATCGAAATGAAAAGATTGCAAAATGTTTTGATTGATACAGGTATATGTGTGTGTATAATAATTACATAATCTGCTTACCTTTATTGATTGATAAATAAATACATACATTGCAAATATAAAATAACAATTGTAATAGTAAAAAATAGTCAAAATAATATGCATAGTTAAAATAATAGGGTAAAAATCTATGTTTGATATATAACATATTAGTACATACATTTGAATCTACATTTAACATTATTATTTTTTATTTATTTAGCATTTTTAAATATATGTATTCTGGGGAACCTATTACTAGCATACATTGCATTGAAATGTATATATCTGTGTATATTCTTCACATTTTGTCTAACACATTTGCATTCTGTGGTGACCTTTCGCTACAAATGATAAAGGATTATTTCTGAATGTGCTCCTAACTTTATATGTGTTATTTCTATAGTATACTGTACATGGGAATCTATAGAACTGCCAATTAGGATGCTATACTGTTTGTGTGGGAGTCAAGGTGCAGTAGAACAATAAAGAAAGTGTAATGAAATATACATGTACTGCTGCCATGGCGTGTCCTCCATCTAACAAAGATATTTATAGATGAACTCAAGTTTTTATGTTTTTCTTTATTGCTTGTTTCAAATAAACACATGATTTTAGACATGGCAGTTATCTGTAGCCAGTTGCACCCAAATCAAAAGTGACTTATATCATTGTGACACACCGGCTTTGATGTTTGTTGGAAAACTTTTCTAAAATCAAAATGCAGATCACAAAATGGTCATTTGAATTATAAATAACTCCATAATGTGAGAAAACACTGATAATTGGACATGTATTTAACTGATTGGGTATATATTTCATCAGAATACTTAGAGATATGTGAATTACAATTACACATGCACCAAGCCACCTTTGATCATTCCCTGTGTAAAGGGTAAAGGTCAAGGTAGCTTATAAATACATTAACATACAGTCCATTGAATTTAATAGTAACGTTGCGCTTTTATTTTGGTGACTTCCTGTATGGGTGAAAATGAAACACCAAAGAAAGCAACAACTGACTGGGAACATGGTTTGTTTAATTTGTGAATGTGTATTTGAGCTTCTGGTAATTTGCACTGAATGAATGTTAAAATATGGATTAGAGTTAAACAATGTAATGAGCTAGTAATACAATGATGATATGGTAATTTCTGTTATTTTGTTTTTGTCTAGCGCTTACTTTGGTTCTCTGGCCTTCTCAATTCGACTTTTTTCCCTACCAATTCCCAATATAAAACAATACCAATGCAGAGACTGAAAACAGCATTTATTTATTCATTTGATTTGATTTCAGGGACAATGCACATTAATTAAAGCTGCATTATGTAACTTTCCAGGTCTGTCAAATGGATCCTAAGAAATGGACCTGAGTAACTTTGCTTAATGACTGTGATAAACGCATTAGCCAAATGTACTGAGAGTGAAGATACTGGAAATGTTTATTTGACCTAAAGGTGCATTGTTTTTCTCCGTGGAGATGTTATTGCTTTGCATGGCATGTTTCACAGTATGGCTTTAAACATTTCTATCTTCACGGAGACCAAACCGAACCAAGTTACAGGTCTGTGAAGAGTCAAGCCTGCTCACAGTTAGAGTGTTTTTGGGCTATAAAACGACCTGGTATGAAATAAATCTAAGGTAAAGCTGTTAAAAGTCATACTGTGGAACATTTCAGGCAAAGCAATAAGAAAAAAAACAACAACAAAAAAACAATGCACCAAATAAACATTTCTACTAATCACCCAGCAAAGTTACTCAGGTCCGGTTCTCAGAAAAATGACATGACCCAGAAACAAAAAGTTACTCTGTGCCCTTTTAATATTTTTGTTGCCAGAGGAGAATAAAGGGTAAATATATATAGATCCAAGCCTTATTATTATTATTATCCAAGTTATTGGGAAATCTCCTATAACAGAGTAAACCGTGCCTTGTGTTGCATTTTTGGGTATATTTTACTTTTATAAGAGCACTATAGACTTCTACTTGGGCTTACAGTGTTAGAATAAAAAGGTACAACTTGTAGGGAATCATCTGGATGCTAATTTTGTATTCGAGACCATATCCAAAAGTCAAAAATTGCAGAATTCTAACAAGAGAGAAAAAAAATGTGCACAATGACGCCAATGCGAAAAAGAACCTTTAAAGTGATACGTGTGAAAGCAGATTCTAATAATGTGAGAAATTACATGCTGCTATAAGCCTATAAAAGCTGTAAGCCATCCAACTCAGATCTCCAATGTTCGGACCAACCGAGCAGAAAATTAAACCTTTGTCCTATTTTTGGTATCCCACTTTTGTTATCGAAGAACATTACCACAATCTGAGTGGTACTGCTGAGTTTCAGACGACAACACAACTTTCAGTAGGCCAATAATATGTAGATGTGCATTGCGTAACTTTTTTCGTGTAGAGTCCTGTCATCTGCTGTTCTCCAAGGTGTTGTTGCTATGTCTGGAATGTCCCGGTGTGGCATTAAACTTATCCATCTTTCATTTACTCAATAACATGGGATTCTATTGACTCCAAAACTTTCTTGTTATAGTGCACTCATTTTAAATTGTAATATTCATCTAAAACTTGACTTCTGTGTTAGAAAACTGCAATGCCCAATGGGAGTAGATGTCACGGTAAAGAACAAGAACTGGAAAACTCAAATGAATCTGTAGCTCACACAAGCGAATAGGAGCTGAGTACGATGTGTATCACCAAATGAATGTAAAGTAATAGTAGTAGTAGTAGTAGTAGTAGTAGTAGTAGTAGTCCAAAGAAGTGTGCGTGTACTGGTGGCAGTGGAAATGGGCGATTGGCAAAATGGCGTTCTCAAGATTTCTCAGACATGCACAAATCACTCCAAATACAACTTTGAAAGGGTAAATGAAAATATAAAACATACAAAAAAAATGTTAGAACCTCTGAAACATCATTTTGGCATAACAGGTCAGCTTTTAAGGCACTCAGTTATTCCTATTGAGGGTCCATCACCTGCTTGTCTCCATGGAGATGTTATTGCTTTGCCTGGAATGTTCCATGGCATTACTTTAAACACATCTATCTAACATTTATTCAGGGTGTTTCTTCTGCTCAAAAATACAATACAATACAATACAATACAATATTTGTCTCTGTGAATAGGGTTCCTCTTCACAGATCTGACTTCTAGTTGTTTTGCTTGAGCCATGTAGGTTTAATCACGACTGTGGAACATTCTAGACAAAGCAATATCATCTCCATGGAGACAAGCAGGTGATGGACCCTCAAGTGCCTTATAAGCAGACCTGATATGCAAAATTGACATTTCAGAGGTTTTAACCATCTTATAGTATATTTTATATTTTCATTTACCCTTTCAAAGTCATATTTGGAGTGATTTGTGCATGTTTGAGTAATATTGATCGCCATTTTTCCGTTCACCGCCCATTTCCACCACCACCAGTACATGCACACTTCCTTGTACTACTACTACTACTATTACTTTGCGTTCATTTGGTGATACACATAGTACTCGGCTCCTACTCGCTTGTATGAACTACAGATATCCATTTGACTTTTCCAGTTCTTTGTTCTGATCTTTATTGTGAAATCTGCTCCCAGTTTTAAATGACTGCATTATAACAGAATAATCCAAATCTGTGGAGAGGCAACTCACAGTAAGACTGAAAGTTTTGGAGTTATTGAGTAAATAGCGACAAGCAGGTGACGAACCATCCACCAGAAATGTCGTGCAATTCAGCTTTAGCAATTTGCAAATTTAGAAATTGAGCAGTGGACATTCCCCAGTCTTCTCACAGCACTCACTGCGGTAGTTATAACTCACAGTCAACACCACATGCCCCCCTGCTGAGAGATCCACATTCCCGCTCCATAATTGACCCGTGTGGGAAAATCAAGCACTTTCGCTGATGGCAAACGGAACGCCAGACATGTAAACAAAACGCCAGACAAACTCGGGGCCCGATCTGCCTCCACAGCCCCGTAGAGCTCGGGAAATGTCTTACATGAGTGGATGCTAAAGCCGGAATGGGGACATTAAGTGGTGAAACTGCTTATTAAGAAGCTAACAAGATGTGATTTGCCGTCCGACTGATGTTTGTTGACAACCAGGGGTAATGAAGAAGATTGGAGAAGTTTAAATGAAGTGCTAGTGGAAATTCAGTGAGGAAGGATGAGTATTTACTGTTTAGTTTCATCAGCCTGTCATCTGTCTGCTGCTTTAGGCCAATCGCAGGCTACAATTTTTGACTCTCGACCAATCAGAAGCTCTCAAGTCATCCAAATAAGTGCAATTACTCTTACCAATCCAACAATCTATCTACCTAAAACCCTTCTGTACCTCATCATCACCATATTAACAGAAACACCAGCCTCCTCAGCCTATCTATCTCCAGTTTTTGTTTTTCGTTTTATACTGGCCTTCTCTTTTTTTGCAGCTCGTAAAGGTAAACTGTGTAATTTTTCTCATAGCTTGTTCGCTGAAGATGTTGGTGTTTGCATATGGAACGTATCACATATTTTCCTGGCCAATTAGAACCATTTTTTTTTTTTTACAAAAATTAAGCCATGGGGCCATATCATATCTTCCTGATTCCAGAGGGCATGACTGACAGGCGGATTAACCAATCAGAGAGATGTGTGGTCTGTTCATATCTAAATCTAGATCCAGAGGGCGTGACTGACAGGCAGATTAACCAATCAGAGAGACGTGTGGTCTGTTCATGTCCAAACAAATATGTTGACTTTAGATCTAAACAAGAATTGAGAAACAGCATGAATTTTTGTAGAATCAATAATCGAAGCGCTAAACTCTTTTTTTTAATCTTAGGTAAAATAAGTTATTTTGTTCTAAATTATTTTCTGAGAGGAGATGTGCGCATTTTAAAAACATACCATGCAAATCAGCAGCTGTGGTTGGATCATCCCAAATTTTCACGCTCAGTGGTCCAATTCCAGAACATTTGAATATATAATAATAATAATAATAATAAAAGCAAAACAGTATACAGATAAAATAACTGTAATAC
Source organism: Scartelaos histophorus (assembly GCA_000787155.1). NCBI lineage: Eukaryota > Metazoa > Chordata > Actinopteri > Gobiiformes > Gobiidae > Scartelaos > Scartelaos histophorus. The sequence goes on along the minus strand of JACN01090693.1, from coordinate 2,296 downwards.
ATAAAAAATTATATTAAGTCTGCAGCGTATGTAATTTTTTTTGCTATATGTAAATATTAGTAAAGTGTTATGATCATTGTACATAAGTGATTTGTTCTAAATTATTTTCTGAGAGGAGAAAAACATACCATACAAATCAGAAGCTGTGATTGGATCATCCCAAATTTTCACGCTCAGTGGTCCATTTCCAGAACATTTGAATATATAATAATTTATACAAAAAAAGTATACAGATAAAATAACTGTAAAACATAACTGGGTTAAAATTATATTAAGTATGCAGAATATGTCATTTTTTTGCTATATGTAAATATTTGTAAAGTGTTATGTTTTTGCTTAATTTTTGAAACTATGTTATGAATAGGGGCAAGTTAATATAAGTTTTCGAGAAATGTGCTTTTCTGTTGTTTACAATGTCTATTTTGTATGTATATGATTATTGTTTCTCTCTTGGCACAAACTCAAAATAAAAATGAATCAGTCAGTGAGTCAATCAATCAAAGAATACGTTTTCGGCCTTATTCATGCTGACCAAAAGACGTTTGAAAACATGACGACTTCCGGTTTGGTTGGGGATGCTGGGAATGTGATAAAACCGCGGATTCTGCAGCAGCGTCTTTACAACCTGCCAAAGCTTTTCCATGGAGGATGTGAATCTAATCGTATAATAAGAGACACAGGCAGCTGGTTGGAACTGCTGATCTGACAAACATTTATTTTTGAAGTTAGACAAATGATAATACACAGATGAATAGGCAATTTATAAAAGGAGAAAAGAAAGAATACAATGGCATCTAGATAAAGAAAACCAAGGCGATTTTCCCAGTTTTCCCAGTTAATATCGCCAACAAAGCCCAAAGGAAGTCGCCATCCTCATATTTCCAAACATCTTACAGTTTCGTGACGTATGATTATACAATTTTCTTTTTTGTCAAGTGTCATTGAATATAACACACATAGTGCACTGGCCAAGAATAGCAAAACTAAAGCATGTGACAGAGATCTGGTTTCATGTGTTTTCTGTCAGTACTGAACCTTGCCCGCCAAAGCAAAGGCTGAATAAATATTTAATAACAGAGGTGTGGAGATGATCAATGCTCCAAGCAGAGAAAAAGCAAGCCATGTCAGGTTTGTTTAAAAGTACTTTGATAAATGTGAAAGCCTTTGTACATTGAATTGACTCTTTTATTTTTTTTTTATAACAGTTTTAGTCATTTTGAGGGACTTCATAATTTACTTTAATAACAAAATAAACATAAGACATGACAAAATATACGTCTAACGCACATACAAAAAAAAACAACAAAAAAAACAACAACTGAACAATAGAAACTAAAGAACAATAAATAAATAAAAAGAAAGGGTTGGGGGTTGTGTGTAGTACAGAGTTTTTTAGTACAGTGCATGTGTGTATTTGCATTTTGGGGCTGTCAACACAAATTTGCATTTACCTATTTTCTGTTCCCTTATATCTTTGTTTTCTGTCTATTTTTTTTTTTTCTAATTTCCTTTTAAATAATACCATAGTTGATTAAGAATTCAAAAGATATGAATTCTAGCAAGCTTTCTTATTACAGTATGTCCAAATTGTGAACATTAGTGGACAAAATTACAATCAAATGGAAATCAGAATTTAAACTGATCAATAATACAGTGAGCTCCAATATGAATTTTAAAAACGTAGCGCTGCGAACTTGTATTTGACCTGGAGAACAGCCTGATCCTGTTTGTCTCCCTGCGAATGTTTTTCTTTTGCTAGAATATTCCGCAATTTGCCCTAAAATTTCTCTTTCCCCATGGAGAGTGTCCCAGAGTGGAATGGAATGACATGCTGCCTCCAGAAAGTTACGCAGTGCTGATTTAATTATAGCCAAGAATACTTTGTGAATTTTTAAACATGCATCATTTAAGTATTTGATTCCAGGGATGTAGAATTGCTCTACTTGAAATGTTCCACAGTGTGACAGTCGCAGGTGGTTTTATAGCTCAAAAATACAGAGAAAAACAGACATTCTGACGTGAGCGGGGTCGCCTCTCCACAGATCTGACCTGTAACACGGTCCGGTTTGGTCTCCATGAAGATAGAAAGTTTTAATGCCATACTGTGAAACATTTCAAACAAAGCAATAACATCTCTTTCATTCACTCAATAACATGGGATTTTATTGACTCGAAAACTTGCATTTTTACTGTGAGTGGGCTTGCCTCTCCACAGATTGGACACATAACTTGACCCCATTGCGTAACCTGCTGTCTCCGAAAAGATAAATAAGTGTAATGTTGTACTGTGGAACAT
>JACN01130501.1:0-10164 GCA_000787155.1 Scartelaos histophorus | reverse complement strand
TTATTTTATTTTATTTTATTATTTAGTTTATAGTTTTGCTTTTATTGTAGGATTAGGTGCAATTTACCTGCGTTTAACCCTGTTATTTTCTGAGTTAAATGCAAACACCAAGTTAATTTTTCACATGTGCACAGAGTTTTCTTATACTTCACTGAACAAATAAAAGGAGTGTATCCAGACTAATAAAATATTAGCTGTTGCCCAACATGTTTTCAAACCCTTTTCTGTATTCTGTATTTTATCTGTGGCTTTTTTCTTCAAAAAGTACAAACAGTAGCTAGTTTTTGTGCAACAGTTTGTTTTTTTTTAATCAACAAAATATATTCACTTCTTTTTCACTCCTCAGTTACAAGATGGTTGTTGGTCTAAAGTAGGTCAGATTAATCATGCAAAACCAGCACAACCTTTGAGCACCACAACCCCCCTTTTTTATATTTATTGATACTTTTCAGCTGATGTCATCAACTTTTGGTGTGACGCTAACTGTAGGCACGCTTTTTCTGAGGCTTTGTTAGACTTTAATATGAGCTATTTGAACACAATCTGACAATGAAGAACTGAATTATCTGGAACTACAGGTGAGCTGATCTGTGCTGCCAAACACGTTCCTCTTATGTAACATTACAGTTGCAAGTTAGCAAAATCAGACACTTAAACAGGATCATGAACGCTCGTATTGATCACAAGTCCTGGAAATCTGTTGTTTAAATCAATTTTTCTTGCGTTTCCAGACTATCTTAAAATGTATTTGACTGTATTTGCCAATGTGTGTCACCTTGTTCACGCCTAAACATTCCACCATGAGAGAGATTAGAGACGTACTATATACCACACTCCCAGCATGATGTCACTGCAAAACAATATACACTGGTACAATTATGACGTTATAATTTCTTGCTTCCTCTCTTCAGATGCAGGTTTGGGACACGGCGGGTCAGGAGAGGTTCAGGACCATCACTCAGAGTTATTATCGTAGTGCGCACGCCGCCATGATCGCCTACGACATCACACGGAAAGGTACCTTTGAGTCCGTGCAGCACTGGATCAAAGAGGTGGAGCTGTACGGCGCAGCCAACGTTGCCATGGCGTTAATAGGTGAATTATGACTTCCTATGAATATAAATGACGCCAGGCCAACTTCCTTTTATTGTAAATCATAATCGATATAAGATAAGATTAGTTTTTATTGCCAAATTTGTACAGACAGCAGCCTACTCCCAATTTAACATAATTTAATAAACATATACTGATATTAATCCATCCTGGGCATCATACCATAAATCTAAACCACAGAAATATTCAGCTATAATATATCACAAGTTCTCAAAGGGCCCATATTACACCATTTTCTAATCTGTTATAATGTTTTCTCATCAAAAACATACCTGAGCTTATCTTTTGTTTCATTCGCACATGTTTAAAACACAAATTCTGCATATTTAGGCAGAGTTCATCCTTCAAACAGAAAAAGCTGTAGCTGAAAAAAGCTGAAAAATACAGGAAGTGCTCCACCGTGTTTTTAAACCCCATACACCTTCACTAGAATCATTTGGATCATTTCAGCCCTAGAATCCAACCTTTACTGAACAAAAGTTAAAAAGTACCTGCTGAAAACTACCACAACATGACATCACAAGGTGGAACGGAGCATTTTGAGCTTGGGAGATGTGGACAGACTATAAAAGCTTAATCAGAGATGTGTGAATGAAACAAAACGCAACTCTGGGCATATTTTTTTTTTTAGGACAACACAAACTTAGAACTGGCTGGCTGACAAGACTCCCTTTTGTGTAGTCCTTCAGTGCATGGCCTCTCAAAATTATTACAACCAATTAGTACTAATAATTGTGAAGAATAATTTATAATGTTGTAATAAATTTTGAGATTTGAACTCCTAAGATCCAGTTGTGTGTAAGTAATTCAATAGGAGAGTGGTAAGGGTGCCCAAGAGAGTCAAAAGCCATTGCTGGTTGGAAATACAAGAAAGAGCATTGCATAGGTAATTATGCATGAACCTTTTTAACATTCAAAGAAACCTACTACTGTGTCATTAAATGCATCATCTGTTTAAGTGGTAGGTGTGGCTATTTGCTCTATTTAACATGTAAATGATTATCTTGTTGTTAGAAGCTGTTTTGTTTGGTACTTTTCAAATTAAATGTAATGATTTAGAATTTTTTATATTACCTTACTGTGTTATAAAGCCGTTTTTCGTTCATTATTAATTATCCACAGTTCAAACAGTGATATTTCAGTTTCATAATTTTTTTTAACTTTATTTCCACTTTAGGAAACAAATGTGACCTGGAGGAAGAGAGGCAAGTCCGGTTTCAAGAGGCTTGTGCTCTGGCAAAAGACAAAGGATTATTAGCAGCTTTAGAGACATCTGCAAAGGTAAAATAGCGAAATGCATGGAAATGATTCATGTCTATTACGTACAGCTTTATAATAATACACACATTTTTGGTAATTGGCTGGTTGGCTTGAGAATTTAAATGAGAAACCATCTTTGTAACTCTTGAACTCTAATTAAATTACATTATAATCCATTAATCAAGCTATTTATCCATCTATTTGGCTATTAGGGTAGTCAAAAACATCAGTACCTCCTAGATACTAAATTGATAAAACCAAAAAACAAATCAAATACTTTAAGAACGGTCTTTTTTTTCTATTTCAGAATTGGTGTAAGACACATTGTAAGAAAATACCATTATTTCCAAATTGTCTATTGTGTTTCTTTAGTTTTCTTTTATTATCATTGCGGTGATGAAATTGGGATTGAGTGTCGAACCTTTTGCATATCTCGTTTGAAACTTTAGTACTGTGAAAATATGATCTACTTCTTAAATACGACTTTGACACTTTGATAGTTATAAACCCGACATTACCATAAACATTTCACTGAGAAAACTGTTCTGTATCTGGCACGAAAACGCAGCTACACCAAATATAAGCCCTGTCATTTTAACTTCAACTCTTCATCCTTCTTCCTCTCTCGAAACAAATTTAATCGCTGCTTTTTCCCCGTATTTCTCTAAAGGAGAGCCAGAACGTAGACGAAGCCTTCATGATGATAGCCAGAGAGCTGATGTCCCGCAATGGCCTTAACGTCCAGCAGGGGGATGGGATGATCACGCCTCATACTCTGCTCAGGACCAACTCCAAACCCATAGACATTGGATCCCCCTCCTACACAATGGAAGAGAAGAAATCATGTTGCTGAGATTCAACAGATAAAGCAAGCCCAATGGGGATGGATGGAGACACAAACGGGATCTTATTGGATTTTAATGAAAGGCAATGAAAGTATTGAGCAGAGGCTACCAAATAATGTCATTTTCTTAACATACCACTGTTTAACTTTACAATTGGGGGGTTCGTCACCTTCTTGTTTCTATGGATTTGTCATTGATGTGCTTAGAATGTACCACAATAAGCTCAATTCAAAAATATCTAGAAAAACAGACATTCTGACTGTGAGTGGGGTTGCTTCTCCATAGATCTGACCTGTAACTCCAGGATAGAAATGTTTAATGTCTTACTAAGAAACATTTCTGATACACCAATAACATCTCAAAGAAGAAAAGCATTTGACGGACCAACATGTACCCTTAAAATTTAGTGTTAAATTGCCAAAAATACCCAGCATATAAAATACTCGAGTGAAACTAAAATATTATAAGACTTACTTTGAAGTGAATGATGAATTTTTCACTTTAGCATCAACACTATGCAAAATGAACAACTCAACTACAAGTTTTTTTATTCAGCTTGGTGATTTGGCAGATTTTTACTCCAGATGCCCTTCCTGTTACAACCAGCTACACCTAACTGGAGTGAGTAATGCAGACTGAATGAATTTTCACCGCATGTTGAATGAGATTTGATCCCACAACCTTCTAGTAGAAAGGAAAATGTCTACTGAGTGTGACATTGTTGACCTTAAAGTCAGTCTAGGCTAAAACAAATCAGTGGAAAACTGAAATAACTGCCTTAAAATATACTCACAATTTAGAATGTATTACTAATAATAGTACTACTACTACTTCTACTACTCCTACTACAGTACAGACTAGAAAAAATGGGGAAAATATACATCAAAAAGTACTAATTATTTTATGATGTAGAAATGAAAATGACTGGTTGCATCTCTTAAAATATTAAACCCATTTATGGTGAAATAGCAAAATTGTCCTGAAACTCCAACTTACTTACTGCTTCTAGACTAAAATGAATCAATAGAAAAATATACTCAGAAAACGACTTGGTAAGGAAAAATACTGCTCACTGGCTTCAAAATTACACCTGATTATAGGAAATGAAATATTTTGTGTGTGGCTGTTGGTGGCGAGGACTGAAAACGAGATCTTTAAATCTCAAAGGGACATTTTTTTTTATTCGCACATGTTTGAGTAACTGTTTATCGTCAGTTTGTCTACATCTTCAAAGCTCAAAACGCTCTGTTCTACCTTGTGATGTCATGTAGTGGTAATTTTCAACTTTTACTTTTTGATAAATCCACAATGAGTCTTGTGAAGGCATATGGAGTTCTAGTTTAAAAACACATTTGAGCACTTTATATATTACCAGATGGAAGTGGAACAGAGTATTTTGAGCTTTGGAGATGTAGACAGACTGATAATAAAGGGTTTCTCATACATGTGTGAATGAAACAAAATATAGATATTCTTTTTTATTCTGTCTGAGAGAAATACTCAGCCTAAATATGCAGGATTTGCGAGTTAAACATGTGTAAATGAAATAAAACACAATTCCAGGTATGTTTTTGATGAGGAAATAACATTATAACATGCTGTAAATCAGAAAATAGTATAACATGGCCCTTTAAATAAATGTTAAATTTATTCCCAAAAATTACCTGAGTGAAATATACGTCTGTTACTACCTATACCACAATAACTTGCGTATTTCCTATTTGTCATTCAACCCCTGTCATTGATCAGTGGATTCAGAGAAGTCCTCTGTGACAGATGACCCGGTGCCATGAAGGATTGTTTTGTTTGTGCTCCTGCTACAAGGACTCTGAATTAAACCTTGAGTGCCGGTCTGTTTACTCGCCACGCCTCTGGAGAGACGGCCGAGTGGCGATGGGTGTAATCACTGTAGGGTGAAATTATATGAGGTCAGTTTTATTTATTATATGAGCCCGAAAGTCCCACTCCAACATCTCACATTAAAATGCAAAGAAAGTGTCATAAGGTATTTGAGGACATTTTATTCTAATATAAGATTTCTTACAGTTTTTATGTACTTTTCATCAAATCTTTCATATTCAAAAACTGGAAGTGACTTGAAACAATTATAATAAGTCTGTTTTTCCATATAAAGGAGCACAATGTAACTTTTCTATAGTCTTGACCTGCTTATCTCTCTGTTATTGCTGTATTTTTTACAATTACATATCGTCACCTTCCTAAAATAAGTTTAATTTGCCATAATTTATGCCATAATTTCAATTTTGGGGGGAGTTTTTTGTGTTTCCTTTAAAACCTGAAAAAATGACTTATGCGATTATTTTAGGAAGGTGTCGATATGTTATATTGCTCAAAAACACTCCTGAAAAGTACTTTTACTGTGACGGGAGTTGCCTCTCCACAGATTTGACCTGTAACTTTTGCTTCACCTTTTAGTCCCAGTGGAGATAGAGAAGTTTAATGTCATACTGGGGACAAAGCAATAACCTTTAAATACAATATGTTATGGGGAGGACATTAACATAAAGGATTTAAACTGGCAAATACAGTTAAAATGTTATATGTCTAAGCATAACTCTCATACCTGGTCTTCCTTTGGGTCTGTGGTATGTTCAGACCATCTTTTTTTTTCTTTAGATGAGCAAACTAAACTTTTTCTTATCAAATCTTTTTGTCAGTGCCATTTATAAAGCCGCCATAATGTTTAACAAACCCAAATATAGCAACCAAACTATGCCAGCGAATCCAAATCTGCAAAAACATTATTTAAAAGAACTATAAATGGTCTGTCACCTCTGTTTCTATGGATACGTCATTGCTCTGTCTGGAATGTCCCACCGTATGACATTAAACAGCTTTACATTTATTCAATAACAGGTGGTTTTATTGTCCAAAAATGCCTAGAAAAACAGGCATTCTGACCTGTCACTTTGTCTGGTTTTGTCTCCATGAAGACAGAAAACCACACTGTGAAACATCCCTTACAAAGCAATTTCCACGGAGAAAAGTTACACCGTGCACTTTAAATGTTATAGAAAGAATGTTGTTTTCCCCGAGTGACCTTACTTTCTGCTTACTCACCTGCTCCTCGGTTCATAAATCCTAAATGTCACATTGCCTAAAGACTGTGAATTATTGCCAATGATTCTAGGTTATATTCTTTTCGATTTAATGTGAAGAGCCTACAGAACCCAGCTTTGAACAGCAGATGGCGTCGTGCTATTACGTTTGTTCTGTCCCACTTTTTTCTCTCTGACATTAAAGATACAGTTATTTAAATGTTTAAAGGTGACTTGGCTTTACTTTGATAAAAAAAAAAACACAAGTTGAATCGACATCTGTCCCAACTTTGTTCACTTTTATCAACCAAAATACATGGATATTATGGGGGATACAGTAAAACCTCCATTGGCAGAAATGTATTTTTAAACAGTCTGGTTGTTATTAAATTAATCTGGGCCACAGAGGGAGTTTATCCGTTTCCCTATTTATATTGTTTTTACTGGCAAATATTCTGACTACTGCTGCCAATGTATCAAAATAGATACTGGCATGAAAGACCAACTGAATCCATGCCATGAAACTAATTTAATACAAAAAAACTCAGATATTTTGTTTTAAACGGGAAAACTATTGTGAACTGGCTTCAAACCTTCCAAAACCAGACAATGCTTATGAAATAGTTTTATTCTAAAGTCAATGCCAGTTTAAATGATGCATGGTTCACTGTGGTTTGCCTAATTATTGATTATTGGCAATAGTTTCTCCATTGACCTATAGACAGAGTGAAGAAGTTGACCTAACTAAATGCATGTGCTGAAAATCCAGCCACCTACGGATAGACCAGATTTTAAACCGTATAAAGTGGGACACACCCTGGTTGGGATGGTTGGTATAAATAAAACAAGCGTAATATTGTCCATACTCGACTCACAGTGCATAGTTTTCCCTTATGGTCATGTTCAAGCACGGTTTCCTGTGTTTTAGCTAAACAAATTAAAATATATTCCTCTCTTTACGGTTGGCAGGTATCAGATTGGTCAAACACCTGGAAACTGGGACTTTTCTTGTATTAAACTGGGATAAATCACTGGTTTTAGATGGATCTACTGGGACAGGGGACATGGGGCTCAAAACTGGGACTGTCTGTGTGAAATAGGAACGTCTGGTCACCCTGATTTTGGAGTATTATACTAATTGTGAGCTACTCCAGTATAGTTACAATTTAATTTGGAGATATACAGAACACAGGAATATATCACAGTATTTAATTACACAAGTTGAGCTTCTAACTTCTAGAAGAATGAAAAATTAGGGCCTGTTGCCTCAGCGATTGACAATTAATTACAAAATTGTATCTTTTGAATGGGTTTTCAAAATGTTGCAGATAAGAGGAAGATTAAACAGATTGTGCTGCTCTTGTGATGAGTGTTTCCCTTCTCTCACTGGTGATAAGTAGATGCATAACAAATGGTGAAAAAACATTAAGTATTTTGTTCAGAATACAGTACTCCTTCTTTATCTCTCTCATATATATGACAGTATGGGGTGTATCATGAATTAGCAAAACACACTTACAGAAAAAATAGACGCCATTTTATTTCCCAGAAAATGAGCAACAATATTATAACATATTAAACAAGACCAAAAACTACTGTACCTTGTCAGTAACAAAATGCAATCTCAAAATTTCCTGAATTCTATTGTAATTTCGTTGTAGCAAAAGCAGCACCTGCAGTTCACAAAGATTAAAAACAACATAAAGAAGAAAGTTCAAATATCTGATGCAGACTCAAATGGGAAAAGGTCTACAGAAAAGAAAACCTAACTTACACATTAACAGTATCTAAGGTGGCTTTTCAAACTTTGGTATGGGATCCACAGACGCAACATATTTTCTGGAGATCCAGTTTTTTGTAAAATGTTAACATAATAAGTTTTAGGCTAGTCCTGGATGACTTAGTCCTTATTTCGCCCTGAATGACCCATAAGAGATCTATGCTGATTTCCATTCATTTCAGGTGGTACTTGTCTAATATTGCTGGAGGTGCTTTTAGCTGTTAAAACAAATCTCACTTCCAACAGTATTTCATTATTAGTTGCCGTACGTGCTTGCCAATGCCCAGTATAGTCAGATTTCAGACGCTAAGCAAGGCTGGTCTGGTTAGTACTTCAGTAGGAGACCACTGAAAGCAGCAGTGGCCCTAATGGAAAACGTCATTGTGTCCTGAGGCAAGACACTTCACACACAACTACTGCAACTATCAATGTGGTGTGTGAGTATTGGAGTCGTTGGTGCAGACTTGGACTCTTGCTTCTGTTGGTCTAAAGGCAGGTGTGGCTATGAGTAACTTTGCACCAAGTGTGGAGTGAATAAATAATGCACTGTGAACTATGCTAACTATAATTTGGAGAGATACACAGTGAACTACTCAAATGAAAGTTGAAGTTGAGTTTTGTAAAGTAACTTGCAAACATTTTCATTATATTGTGTGGGTCCCAAGTTGATCACATAGTTATTTTGGGAATTATGGCATTAATAGTTTGAGGAAACCCTGTCCTAAGGCAACATCACTCCCCACAAATCTGAACACCGAAAGATTCTAATTTCACTGTGTCTAATTTAACCTAATAATCTGAATCCTCTTTGGTTTCTCTTGGATGTGTTGCGGTTGCCCCTCCGTCTCCCCCACCACTTCCTGCGCCTCGTTCTCTCCCCCCTGCACCCCGGGGATTATGTCCAAATCCGTCTGCTTTTCTTTGGGACACTCCCCGTTGTAGGTCTTGACATAATCCTCCACTTTCCACCCTCTGAACTCAGGTGGTTCTGAGCAGACCAGGCCGGAGTAGGAGACCCCAGGGTGGTGCTTGAGCCAGTAAACCAGGTAGTGGATATTGTAGTCACAGATCCAGGGGTTCTGGCCGAGGATGAGCGTTCGAAGGAAGTACAAGTCCTCCAGAACGCCGTACGGGAAATAGTGCAGGCTGTTGTTGGACAGGTCCAGCTCACGGAGGTACAGTTGACCAGCGAAAGCAGCTGCGAAGAGGAAAAAAGAGTCTTAGATATGGGACAAATCTGTGGACATTTATGCCCTTTTGTACCTGTAGTGACTATTTGTCAAAGAAACGTAACAAACAAAACGGTGATCAAACTTAGAACTAAACATAATTCAAATAATCACTTTTGGGGACCATGGGTAAGTGGTTTACGCAGCGACAAAATCAAAGTCCATATCCAGATTTTTGGTTCCAATATTTATTCCAGTTCCCAGGCAAATAACAAGGTTTACATGATCAAGGCCTCCTCCTGCTGCCGACTGGTAAAAAACCATAGGCCCACCCAGGTGCACTCTGGTCTTCCTGTACCACCCCTTTTATCCCCTAGGTGCCCTACAGATTAAACCAAACAGAACAGGCGCTAAAACTAAATAATATCAAATTACAGATTAAACCAAACAGAACAGGCGCTAAAACTAAATAATATCAAATTAGACTAAATTAACTAGCAAACATAATAATGACACAGCAAAATATATATTATGCAAATCATTCAAACTAAATCAGTAACTAATTGACAAGCAAAATTAATAAACTAATTGTAGAATAAACAAAAATGAGCAAATAGTTCCTACAGTACCTTTGGATATTTAAGTTAGTAGGTTGGAATTTGGTAATTGTTCATTCAAAAACTATTCGTGCACAGCTTTGGAGTCAAGGAAGAATGGGGATCACATAAATAAATAAACAAGTAAACTACTAGACATTAACTGATTTTGAGACATCCAGGGTTAAGATATTATCAGCGAGTTAAACTAAACAAAGAGATAAACTAAACATAAGCAGGAGTCTCAGCAGGTACTTCTAGACTTCCTCTATCCCAGGCGCTTCCTCCAGCCCCCGGTGAGACCCCCAAAAGCGCCAGCCAGGAGACGTAGTTCCTCCAGCG
>KN519389.1:4476-16131 GCA_000787155.1 Scartelaos histophorus | reverse complement strand
CCTAAATATGCAGAGTTTGTGTTTTAACAAAGTGTGAATGAAACAAAAGGTCTATTTTTGATGAGGAAACATGAATAATAGCCCTTTATTTATAATATAATATATTTTAAATTCAAATATTTAGATTATGTTGTGTTTGTGTGTCATTGGGCAAGACACTTCACCTGCTTTGTTCCGTGGCTACAAAATTTCGAATCAAAATTGGGATTTGATGGTTTTTACATAAGCTTTGACTATAAAACGCCCAATTAAACCACAAAATATTAAATAAATAAGCGTAATGATATAAGGTTGTCAAGGCCGACTGGTTTTAAGTGTAAGAAATAATAAATATGAGAATTTTAGAAGAAAAAACAAGTTCCTGTCAATTCAATCTATGTATTAAGAACCCAAATATAAAGTACTTTTATGTCCAAACAGTATTTTCTCATTTTGAGCCATTGGAGTCTCAGGAAAGGTGATTTATTAGTGTGAATACTGACTGATTTCAGTGTTGTTTGGCGGCGTAATTGTGAAATTGTTTCTTTTCACACTAATCAGAAGAACACTTTAATATCCACATGATTTTCCCACATAAAATTTTCCTGAAATGCTCTCGTGATTCTTGTTTTAGTTTAGCAGTTCGGTCTAATGCTCCTGGATATGTTCAAAGTGACGATATTACGCTATTTTCTGGTCTAGGTTGCGTTTTTTTGTTTGTTTAACACACAAACGCTGCATATTTAGGTGGAGTTCTTCTCTCAAACGCGCCGTTCCACCTTGTGATGTCATGCGGTGATACAGGTAGTGCTCCGATGTGTTTCAGGCAGTACTTTTGTGTGTTTTTTTAAACTCCACACACCTTCACGAGAAGAATTCACCTTCAGCCCTGGAATTGCCGATCTCTACTGAACTAAAGCTAAAATTGTAGCTGTAAACTTGAAACTAACTCTTCGTGACATCACAAGGTGGAACAAAGCATTTTGAGCCTGATAATAAAGGGTTCCTGTGAATAAAAAGAGTTAATTTTGCATAATGTAGCTTTAAACTCTAAACTGTTGCAAAATGGATTAAAAAAAACTAAATTTCAACTTAAATCTCAGTAGCAAAAAAGCAAAAAATTCATAAAATACAAGACAATATAAATATAAAAGTGCAGCTCTGTAGCTTTTAGCGCCCAGTGGGGAAAATCCTGAATAAACACGAGCACATTATGTCACTGTTTAATATTAATTTTACTAGAAACCCCCTCGGCTTACCCATTTGCCTCCCCTTCATCTAAAAAGACACGTCTAAAACCTCTTTCTAGTTTTAAAAGCCGCCATTCAGCTCAACGCTTTTACTTTTACGCCAAATTTCAAACAGAATTATTTACATTTCAAACCCGGAGGAAACGTGCCATGAAAAGTTATTCAAAACCAGATTTGCATGTGTGTGTTTTTCTTTTTCTTTTTTATTCCTCCCATTCACCTCGCATAATTTCCCCCTGAGCGAACGCAAAGATTACATTTGCGATGAGGGATGAGTCAGTGTTGCCGGGCAGATTAAAGTGTCAGTTTTTGACACATGGCGCGGTGGCGATTATTTCCAAACTTGGCGGCGAATATTTGATTGGATTTTAAGCACTTCGAAATCTGATTGGGTTAAGTGTGACGGAGATTAGCAGCTCGCAAGTTCACCCTGGGCAGTAATCCAGACAAGGTGGAGCAATTAATTTAAAAAGTATTATAATCGCAGTTATGACTAAGTGTTATTAGAACAGTATAGCATAATTATAGAGAGAATTATGTAAATATAAGCAAGGCGAGAGGTTAGAGCAAAAAAAATCATTAAAATACGCTAAGAGTTAAAGTTATTTCTTAAAATCCCCACACTATAAACCCGAACGCTCAAATTAATCAAAAATAGTGATTTCCATTTAATTAAAAAAATGTTAGGTGCTCTGCTTAATTATAATTTTAAATTTTTACATGCATCTACCAGATTTTCTAGGCATTAAATTAATTATTTAAATGATTTTTAGCCTAAATGTTTTAATTAACTGTTACTATTTTTTATTTAGGCATTAAATTAATTATTTAAATGATTTTTAGCCTAAATGTTTTAATTAACTGTTACTATTTTTTATTTTATTTGTTTTATTTTATTTTTATTTATTTTTTTTCTTTCTTTACTAATTATTTCGTGAAATTATTATTATTTTTAATTCACTACTAAAGGCAATTAAACATTTTGTGTGTAGTTATATTTTTAAATTTACAGGAATTTAAAAAAATTAGACTATAAACTTAAAAAAAGTTAGGCAACCGTTTAGCTCAATTTTTTTAATTACTGTTTAATTGTTCGGGTTTGCAGTGCATATTACATCATTTTCTGAGCTACGTTATCATATTTTTCTTCATTAAAACATAACTGGAGTTGTGTTTTGTTTCATCCACACGTTTAACACACAAAATCTGCATATTTAAGCTGAGTTCTTCTCTTAAACTGAAAACTGTAAAAAGAATTGCTGGAATTTGTAAAAAATAAAAAGTATCTGTACATTTAGTTTGATTTAATTTATGTTTTTGATGTGGAAACACTCTAACATGGCTCAACGCTCACAAGAGTCAATTTTGTGTAATATGGGACCTTTAATGTTTCCATGGAGACAAGCGAGTGGTCAAAACCCATCAGAAAAGTTACGCAGTGCACCTTAAAACATTCCTTTCCCAAAAATATTATCCTTTTAGTGATTATATCTATGCCTGTCCGTCCATCGGAGTAAATCTCTCCTTCACTGTGGTTCTCCTCGAGGTTTCACTGTGTTTTTTTCCCACTGTGTGTTTTTTTTTTCGAGGGTCTAAGGACAAGAGATGCTGGGACAATTCTCCATTTGCCTGCTTGTTGTTGGACATTCTGTATTTTTGAAAGATGACTGTTTCTTATTCTGCTTCATTCTCTGACATTTCTGTTTGCTAATTTAACAATTTTGTGAAGCCCGCCGAGATAACTGTTGTCGTGAATTGAATTGAATTGAATTGAATTATTTCCCTACTCAACCAACAAACAAAACATGGCAAAACATAAAAACCCACTAGAAAAGTACTACATAACAAACCAGGACACATTTTTTATAATGTAGTTTCCTCTTCATCCTGCATATTTAGGTTGAGTTCTTCTCTCAACCAGAAAACTGTCGAGCTCTTTAGTTCAAAAGACCTGCAAACCGTGACTTGGATTCGAGTCAGACCCGAGTCACTATTTTTAGCACTTGAGACTTCATAAAATGGACTAAGACTTGAGTAGACTTGATGTTTCTAATAAAATACGTAGGTTTTTAGAAAATACTTGATACCTGTAGTGCTTCATTTTAGAGAAACAAACTGAAACATGCTCCTGCTATTTGTTACTTTAGATGTAACCGAAGTACTGCGACATGTATCCTCAAAGTACTACAGTAATATATACAGTACAATACAGTAAAACAGAACTACAGAACATGATCCTTCCATTTAAGCACTTTTAATCTGAATATTAAAGATCTCTTCTATAAATACTCTTATATAAATATACATTAAGACTTTTTAGGTACAATTTAGCTTAAAAGTCTAAAAATCCAAGCTATATTTGGGACTTTTTTGGTTTAAAATCTTGAAATGACTTGGATTTGAGTTGGACTTTCCTGCCTTTGACTTGAGACTTGCAAAACATCGACTTTGTTAAGCTGAAAACTCCCACTTAATGACATCACAAGGGGAAATAGAGAATTTTGAGCTTAGGAGATGTAGTGCGAATGAAATAAAACATAACTCTGGGTCTGTTTTTGATTATGTAACAACATTATAACGTGACTTGAGAGTATTTTACGTCATATAAGACCTTTAAGATGGAAACTGCACATTTTGGTGCTTCTGCTCTTTTGGATTCGTCAGGAGTTGGCAAGAAAACTGAATGTCAAATACTATTACTAACAGAAGCGTATGTATTCATCTATTGGCAACCTAGCGCTGGAATTTCATAGCTTTAGCCTTATCAATGTGGACAATTTCTGGCATATTCGTCTCCACATTCTTGGTTGAATTCACTCTGGGTGTTTGGTATTCTCCCGTGGTCACCTCTCGCACAGCATCACCGCGGAGCTCCAGGTCTGAGCTACGCCAAGGCCGCTGTGAAAAGCTTCCTTCATTTTGCTTTATGCTGTTGGGTTTTTCGATTTGTCGAAGCCGTTTTGTGAATGCCCCTTTTTGAAACGGCAAAGAGGTGCACAAAATGTTAAGAGGCGGGGTTTAAAGAGCCCGTATGCTTCCTCATCACAAACGTACCTGGAGTTTGTATGTATCTCAATGTATTTTTCTATTTCTCGATATACGATATAAATCTCGGTATCTGTACTGGAAAAATAACCCCCCAAAAACTACTGCAAAAACAAAAATGCCAAATTCCTCAAGGTCTTTTTTTAATTGAAGTGCAAATAGGTCGGCAGTTCATGTTGGAACAAAGTGCTTCTGCAACATAAAAAAAATAAAAATATACAAAAATAATAATTTAACTGTAAAATAAAGGAAGAAATAATACATATCGCCTTCTTTGCCATAAAACAAGCTCATGTTTGCATTAATTCTGTGAACCACACAATGACCAGAACCATAAGGTCCTTTAGCAGAGGAAGTTCAGGAGGTTCGTTATTTTAATAGATCCATGTTCCAGCGGTGGAGCTGAGGTTTCCCACAATCCACTGCTCCGATCATTATTGAACACTATTGTACAAGTAAAACTGCAGCAGATTCTTCATTTAAATCTTAAGCATAAATAAACTTTACATGATTAAACTTTGCTTTGGGAAACATTGGGAGAATAAACGTAGATTACACTTGAATCTGCAGAAATTCAGACTGAAATGGGACTAAACCAGAACTAAACCAGGTCTAAGACGACGCTAAGACGTAAGTAAGACCAAACCGAGAACTAAACCAACTCCCCAGCAAGACTAACAACAAAGAAATACAACTACGCTAAATATAAGCAAAAATACAATATGGAGAAAGCAGGAATTGGCTTTGGGTGCCATAGTAAAAGAATTCAAACCAGATCAATAATGAAATTTTAGCCCAGTTTGCCCAGAGCTTTGTTTGCAAGGCCATTACAGATTTACAGATACGAGGCTGGAGTATTTATAGTCTTGATGACCGTGGAAGAGCTTGTTACATAAATTCAGTTTGTTTATCTAAATGGGAAATTACGACACAATAGGCTGTACAATCGCGTCGCTAAAGGTAAAGCTAAAGGTAAAGCTAAAGGTACATTGTGTAACTTTTTGCTGCTCGGCTTCGAACGTTGCACAGTATCACATTAAGCAGCTCTACTTTACATTTATTCAGTTACAGGTGGTTTTATAGCTCAAAAACACGTAAAAAAACAGAGATTCTGACTGTGAGCGGGGTCGCCTCTCCACAGATCTGACCTGTAACTTGGTCTAGTTTGGTCTCCATGTAGACAAAAAGGTTTAACTCCATTCTGTGCAATAATGTCTCCATAAAAGTGACACAATGTGACACAAATTAACATGTTATATCGAAATTTCACATGACAAATCAAATTATCTCATGAAGAAATGTCTTTTTATAATTGAAATAGGAAAATAAAACTTAGTTACACTGAAGATAAGACAAAAAAATAACTATTTGCACTTAAAATTAGACATTAAACGATATGTTGTTTAAATTAAGAAAAAAAAATAAAAATACAAGTGAAATCTACTTAAATCAAGTTAAATCTTCTTAATTTGAATTTACTTGTACTTTTTACACTGCACATTTCAGGTTTCACTTTTAAGAAAAATAACATTATCCATATTTTAAACCTTATAACATATGTCAATTGCATCCACATAATTTCCATATATTCTTGTGGTTTAAAAGCCTTGAATTACAAAAATCACAGCTTGGATAATGCAGCTGCACTATGTCATTTTTCCAGTGTATTTTGCATCACCATGGAGATGTTTTAGCTTTACCTGGAATGTTCCGCAGCATGGGATTAAACTATAGGTGTTTGCATTGCTCAAAAAAGAACATTTTATCATTTTTTATCTCCTTGAAGGCATCCAAATTACTCAAAGAAATTAGTTTATAAAGGCTTTTCACCACTCTCAGAGAACAGAGCACGATGGTAAAGCTAAAAACAGCAACAAGTAGCATTCTAGCACGTACTTCCTGATTATCGGACAATTAAATGCTTTCTAATTAATTACCGACAGTACAGCATGGACTCATATTGACCTCAAGAGCTGCTTATATAATATACAGTGTTATGTGTAATGGGGGAAAACAGATTTTGCTCAAATAAATAGGAAAAGAATTCAGTGCCGGATCTTTAAAGCAACTTATACTGCTCATGGTTTGTCTTGTTACTTTAAGCAGGCCATTAAAAAAAAAAAAATTAAAACTTCCATTGAGATTAGTTTTATTGTCAAGCTGTCTGCATTTCAAAGACTGTGCCAGACGAAAGTGTCAAATGACTAATGCAGAAACGCCATCAAAACAAGCCACTGCTCTTTTCTCAGACTAATTGTAACTGAAGCATAAAAGAGATCATTCCCATTGTGCTTAGAGAAGTTAAGTTTTGCAACTGTCAAGAAGAAAATACAGAAAATAAGGCAAGAAACCGCATTCTAGTGAACCATTTCAGTCATAGCATAGATTACATTCTTATTTTTTTCCATAAATATAACGTATTTTAATGGATGTTAATTTTTTGCAGCTTAACATTCCAAGTAGGGCTGTTAAATGTATGGAAAATCTGCTTTTCTAGAGATTTTTGAGCTATAAAACCTTGTAATTTAATAAATAAGGTAAGGTAGAGGTTGTTTAATGACATATCCAGAGAAACAAGCAAGTGGAAATGTGGAAAATGACATTGAATTGTCTAAAGAAAGGGTATTTTATTATATTATTTTATAACTGTGGTATCAGAATCCTTACTGAATGTACTTGGTAGTGTGGTCCAAGGCAAGAAAAAAGGCTTTTTTGCCAAAATGTTACTGAAATATAAAAAAAAAAAAAGGAAAAAAAAAGCTTTTGGACATCGGCTATGTGAATGTGCTATAGGCTTTTTTCACTTTAAACTGCTCTTCTTTGCATTTGTACCTCCACAAGAATTTTGGTGTGCATTTTCAGAATCCTTATCTAATATAAACCCCAAACTTGAAAGTAGTTTGAAATTTTAGTATCGTGACAACACTATTTCCGAAACACTTCCCCGGAATATTTAAACATGTCCTTGAGCTATAATTCAGAAGTAGATGAGGCATGAGATGCTCCAATAAAAAGGAGCCAAATTAGCTGAATCAGAACCAAACTGGGAAGAACAGGAATTTATCAAGAAATGAAAACGATGACTAAATCACAGAATAATCAAAACTGCTAGAAGTGGGATTTAGCAGTGGTCCAGGCATCTCACTTACAAGCTGACACAGAATTTCGCACTTCGAGTTGTCGCCTAATAAAACCAAATTAAAAGTTGGACTGCGCAAATCCAAAAATAAAAGGTCAGATTGAATTGATTTTAGATTTTACTGAAAAATATTTGGACAAGCAAATGAGAGAGGGGTGACAGTTTTTGAATAGCAAGTAAAATGGAGTTGACGGAGCCGGAAGTGCACCAATGTTCACTTCCTACTTGGAATTTGGTTGGCTAGCGATGTCCATTTTTACATTAATATCACCCATTTCTATCAATACAAAATCTTTTAACCAATTTCTTTTAAAATCCCAAAGCTTCTTCAGAGTAATAGCAGAGTAATGTTAAAAAAGTGTCTTACCTGTACGTTTTCTCGGAGGTCCGTGGCTTCTCGGAGAGGCTGCGTCGACGCTCTGAACAGCTCATCCACCACTTTTATCCCTGTAGTTTTGGTGTTGGTGTATTCTCTCGCTTTCCTCCCTTTCCTCACCGAGATCCCCCTTTTATGCGCCTTCCCGCCTCCTCTTCTATTCGTGATGGCGACGTGGACAAACAAAGTCGTATTGGCCAGAAACTCCCCCGTTAGCGACTGAAGCGGGACGTGCCTGTATCCCGGTTGCAGACATTCAAATGGGATCGTGTATTGCCCGATGAACTCGTCTCCAATGTAGTCATCGTCGAGAACTACAAATCTCAGCACGGCCAGTTCGGGTAAGTTGATCTGAAACTCAAAACTTTCGTCGAAAATTGGGTTGTCGCCATTTTGCGAAACCGTTTTGGTTCTTTGTTCCGCGCAATCAGCTGGGATGCCGTGTATTTCGACATATATGTACGGCTCTACCACATCTCCTTTAGCGGCAGATCCACGTGGTTTCGGTAAGTTTTGCCCGCTGATCACTTTTATGTGGAGAAGTTGTGCAGAAACTCCTGGAAGTGAGTCCCTGGCATTGGCACTGAAGTAAGACACCTCCTCTCTCATGATCGCTGGTCTCAAAACATACCCGCAGTTCCCATTTTGCCTGAACCAGCCCAAGTTCAGATCCATCATCAATCCTGGAGTTTGATAGTTCATCGCGACTATCTGGCAACCGCATTTCCAAAAATCCTGAGGGTTCATATTACTGGCGTCGATTCGCATTGGAGTGGGATATACACGGGACAGAAATCGCTTATTGTAACACACAAACTCTTCTGGGAATTCATTAGCGAAACGGTTAGCATCTACCTCGTTAAAGGAGCAGATTTCCCAGTATTTTTGCTCCCTTTTGGAAATGTCAAAATCCCTGAACTGAATGGACTTGCAAAGAGTTACGAGATCGGAAAGCTCCCGGCAAAGTCTAAGTCTTTTGAATCCCAACCCGTTTAGCTGGTCTTTGTCATCTACGCCGACTCTTCTGGACATTTCTAGACCTTCTTCCTCATCTGTAACGTCTCCCTCGCTATCCGGGCAGCTAGCGGGCAGCTTTTTTCCCTTAACAAGAATTTTGCCTTTCAGTTTTTCAGGCGACGGTAGGTAGTTTTCTTCCTTACTTGGCATTTGGAGGTAAAGCTTATCCCCAAGTATCTTTTTCATGTGTTGCGCCATGACTCTTTGTTGAGGAATAGAGCAATGCGTCACCAAGCAGAGAATTAGCGGATATTCTGAGCTTTCAAATGCATATTGGTTTATAATATCTAGGATTTTTGAGAACGCCAACTGAGAAGCGACAGAACTTCCTATATAGACCACAGGTTCATTGTCAGGACCGTTCCATACGATCACCTCAATGCTCCTACACCCCATTCGCAAAGCTCGGATGTAGCTGCTAATATCCGAAGAGCCCCAGAAATGGTCTTCGAGAAGCGATGCATTGTGGGAGGAGTTGATATAGTAGTGCGACAGAGGTTGAGTCATATCCTGGCAAACCCGCTTGTGTTGGGGGTCAAAAATGTGGCATTCGGACGATAAGAGGTAGTGCGTGAAACCGTCGATGGAGAGATATCCGCGCTCTCTTCCTTCCGATGATGGTTCAAACTTTTGTACGATTTCTCGACAGAGTTCTTCGTTCACCGCTTCCACTCCCTGCTCAACCTCAACGAAAAGCATCAAGTCTTTGCTATCCAGGTACTCCTTGTTGCTTGAGAACTGCACCATCAAAAAGAATATCTCCGGTCTTGTGCACAACTCGCAATACGCTTCGACGAACGTATCCATGTTGATAGCTTCGCCGTACTGGTCTTTTGCTTTTTGTAGCTCCTTGAATTTTAGCTCGATTAGCGCTTCTTTCATGCCCGGGTTTAGTCCCTTTATGATTTGCGTCGCCCTGAACAAATCTATGTGTCCTTCTTTTTCGGTATCAGCTAGTTCGAAAACAGACCCGATCCAAGAAGTACGCAAACTTGGCTGACTAGGCTCAACCATGTTAACCGTATGCCTACCATAAGATACTAGATACCTCAACCCCATTACCCACGTGCTAACCACATCTGCAGTGCTAGCAACCAGATCTAAAGACTCGTAATTGTCGCCATAGATAATCGAGAACGCGCATTCATCCGGAAACTGGTCAGAGAGTCCATTGCTACGAAGGACTGGCGTTTTCTTCCCCAGTCGAACTTCCTTAATGCTTTTGATTTCCAGTTTGGCTTTTTCCGAATCCTTTTTAGAGGGCTCCCACCGTAACCAGCGCATGTCGGGGTCCAGGAGGAAGTAGCGGTTGTACATGCGGGAGTTGGATCGGACTTTTTTCATTTCGCATCCCTCCATCATGAAGGCCATACACGCCGCCGTGCTGTTGATTTTGCGATCGCTGGGCATCGAGCTGAAGGAGACGGTCTTCTTTCGCACCTCTTTCCTTTTGGAGCCATCCTGAAACAAAACAAGAGAAAGAAATGTTTAGATTAAGATTGCTCAGTTCAAATGAATAGGAAAAAATACATATTAATGGTGGTGCAACAATATCAAGACTCACAATACGATATCGTCGCGGTATGAACCTCACAGATATTTATTGCAATATCATGGGAAAGCTCACGATATCATGATATTATACACAGTAAGAAGACTTTATAAAATGCTTTGACCAGACATTTGGTGCAACATTTATTATCATATTCAGATCAATGTCATTTTAAAATGCCATAATAAGCCTTTGGTGCTGTTATAACACAAAAATAAGATTTAAAAGTGCTTAATAACAGTTATTTCTTCACGTAGTCTGCACTGAAACAGCAAAGGATCATGGTCTATGTAGTTCCCTCTATTTTTTTTTTAATCTGTTACTGCACCACAACAATGAATTTAAGAAAAGAGACTCGTGATGATCCACGATATTTTTGCCGATACAATATCATGATATTTCTGTTATTGTTACACTCCTACATGTTACAGTAATTGAAGACTGGACAATATTCTGCAAAACCTATAGTGCAACCAGGAATGTCACAATATATATTTTTTTTTGACCAGGACCCAACTACAAAAAAAATCCTTAATACTACACAAAACGTTTTTATCCGTTATAATGTTATTTCCTTTAAAACCTATCAGGAGTTCAGTTTTGTTTCATTCACACATGTTTGAGTAACACTTTATTTTTAGTCGCTCAGCTCAAAATGCTCTGCTCCACCTCGTGATGTTATGGAGTGGTAGTTTAAGTTAACAGCTGCTTTATACCTTTATTTCAGATTAGAAATACCAGCACTGAAATGACACTTTATTCCAATGAAGTCTGAAAACACAATGGAGCACTTCCTCCTGTTTTACCACATGACATCACGAGGTGGAACAGAGTGTTTTCTGTTTGAGAGAAGAACTGCATGATTTGTGGAAAAAAAAACACAACTCCAGGTAAATTTGTGATGAGGAAACAACTTTATAACAGAAAAAAGGCGTAATATAGGCCCTTTAATTAAATTACATACACCATTCGTCATCACATCTATATTGAAATGACTTAATTTAGCATCTAAAATTATGAAAAGTGCAATTTTGTTTTCATTCCTACAATAATCGTGACCTGAATACACACAGATATTAACTGATAATAATCTTAAACTCATCAACTGCTATTTTTGCACCAGGACCATTTTCTGTTGCTCTGCTGTTTCATCGATTCAACTTCACTGAAAATAGCGTCACAACTTGAACAACTTGATTTTTATATTTTTGGGTGGCAGAAAATGACCGTGTTGTTTCGTTGCTCGCTCATCTCAGGAGACGGCAAAAGGCTCAAATAAAGCGTCGGTGCAGCTCTT
>KN519381.1:0-11160 GCA_000787155.1 Scartelaos histophorus | reverse complement strand
GCTAAACCAGGTCTAAACCTAGTCTAAGCCTAGTCTAAACCAGGTCTAAACAATTTTAATTATATATAATTATAACTTATTAGTATTACCAAGCAGTACTTTGCGTCTATCTATTTATTTTATTTTCTGTTTGAATAATGTTAAAATAAATTGTTGGTTTAATAAAAACACAATTAAACAAGCATTTGCATTTTGTTCTCAAACTGTACCGAAAATGAACCGAACCATGACCTCAAAACCGAGGTATGTATCGAACTGAGATTTTTGTGTACCGTTACACCCCTAGTAGATCATATTTTTCTTCACAATACAGTTCAAAAGGCTTTACTTATCTGATAAAATTGTCTTCAGTATTAGCAGCAAGTAACAATATTTCAGCAAATTTCCAGCATCATTCCTCAAAACGGAACGACCAGGCCAAGCGAAAGTTCTAAAATATTCAGATTCAGATTCAGAGCCCCTTCCTCCTGTGATTTGGTGCAGGACATCCTATAATATGAGACTCACTTGTGCTCTTAAATTGCCTGTTGCATTAGTCATCTTTGTTAATGGCGTTTGCCACAGCTGCTCCTGACCCAGCCATTGGCAGATGCACTGGCTGCTTCTCAGTCTTGGAGCTTGGGTTTCTCACACATTTGCTTTGGCCCAATGGTTTATGACCTTTTCTGACCTCACATTTTATATGTAAAAATAATAATGAGTGACTAGACATCCCTTTATAGACCTACTCTAGTTTCCTTAACTGAAGAATATCTGCTGTAAAAATCCAGAACCAGGTGCAGTGGACTCGATGGTGTTTTTCTGTGCCCCCCCCCGAACCCTGCCCTTGGCCAAATTCTGGACCTATCCTGTTGCACTCGACTCCTGGCACCAGCCCATCACAGACTCCTGCCCTGGTCACTTATTTGGAACCAGACCTCTAACTTCAACTTGATGAATTAGTTGCATAGCAGTTTGGTATAGGTCTAGATTAAGATAACAATTTGCTAGCTATTTGAATTATATAATGTAATAATAGGTTACTTTTGTAGCAGCATACAAGGATTTGAGTAGGCTGTACAGTATTTTGAAATTGTACTTTTATTTATGTTAAACAAGTAGTTATTGTTACTTGTCTAAAGGGATGTCACAGTATTGCTCCTCTTTTTATTAATAATTTTGCGCTTTCCTCAGTGCAGAACACCCAGCGCACAAGAACAAAACAAAAACAAGCCAAAAAGCACAAAAAATAGCTTTTCTTATGGGAAAATCTGTGCTTTCCTTAGGTTTGGCAAAGTGTGATTCCTCTACTTGCTCCATTGTTGTGATGCATCGCCCAGCTTGAAATATTTGATTGAACTTTTTTTATCACTTTTAATCACTTTTATCTTAAGACTGATAATATGTAGAACTCGACACGCATCAATCTGGTTTTTAGTTGTTGCTATTTAACAATAAAAGACGCAATCTCCAGACTGGATTGGCTGAGATCACAATTTAGATTTAATTCTGTGATTTTGCCTACTCCTATTCACACTCCCCCATTTGAGCAGCTTGATACAGGCCCACTGTCAGGAGCCCTATAGCGCAGTGTGACAGGGCTTTAGTCCTAGATCAGCATTAAAGAAAGCCTTTGATTAGGTCTGGGACACAAACCGTGAGAGACGACAGACTATACCCCAGGGACCACTGCTTCGCTAGCCCACCTCAGACCTGAGAAGCTCCACACAAAGAGACCTCCAAATCATTTAAGACATGTCAGACTGAGAGGCATCTTATTCTTATATAATTATACCAAAAATTGTGATAAAAGATTAGCATCACTGTCACAGTAGTTACCAAAAACATGAATAGTATAGTGCATATATTTATATCTCACTGTGCAATCTACTTTTTATCATGTATCTTCTCCAACGCACAGAGACAGAGCCATATTTAATTGGTGAGTTTCATAACAATAATATCATAAATGAATGCAGGTCTTGTAGATCCAGCATCTCTTTTATGTTGAACCCACCCTAATAAAGCATTTGCATATTCCTCTGATGCTCCAGTTGTTTAAGTATTTTTGACATCATTGGCTCTGTAGTCGGCACTGAGACAAACAACAGAGGCAGATGGTCAAAAATGAGAAAATCTGTGGCCAGAAAATAGTTTTTGCTTGCCCCTTGTAAAGTTTTCATGACTTAATAGAGTAAGATTAGGTCATTTATAGTACATTTATTTTAAAGATGTATCCATAAGTTATAACAAAATGGTATGTTTTCAAAGCATGGATAGCTTGATGGTGCCTAATTAAGGCATATAATATTGTGGATTATTATAGGCAAGTGGGCACAAATCTTCACTGTATTGCCAGTCCTAATTAGTTCGTAAACAAGCCAAGCATGTGTGCCAATGTGTGCTCGATGTCTGTGGAGCATTCAGGGAAAATTATTGAGACTGGATGGCACTGAAAATTGGATAGTGTTTTAGCAAGGTACCATCTGGACTCCTGTAGTAATTATAGATGCTGTTGGAAAAGACAAGTTTGTATAGCAACCTGCTCCACCATTATGTAATTCTATAATGGCAAACCTATAATGGTAAACCTGATGCTACTGCTTTGATTTTGTTTTCATGTAGAAATTGAAACATTGTATAGAAATTTGCTTTTAGAAAGATGGCAAATCTTCATTTTTGTGTCTTTGTCACACTTATCTCTCACTCAGCTCTTTTCACCGATGAGAATGAGTTGAAAATATATTTAATGACAGTGATGACACATCATATAAAATGTCCTCTAAGCCGTCTAAAGCTGATACTAAATGTGGCCAGTTTTCAAACTTCAAACGTGAACATCAGAGAATCAGAGATTCCTCCATCATGAAAGCACTCGTCCTATTTCTGCAGAGGGGAGTTAGGAATATGGCCTTTTCTGCCATCAGGAGACGCTTATGTCGGGGAATATTAATGAAAGATTAACACACATGAAACAATATATTACATAGGTGTTCAAATCTGTTTATATCTGTTGTGTTTTTACAGTTATGATTGTGTGTGTGTGCGTGCGTGTGCGTGTGTGTGGCACCACAAGAAAACTTCCAGATTCTGGAGTCATTTATTTTTAAAGCAAGATGCACTTCACATTGCAGTCACATACAAGAGCAGATGAGGGAACACTAGACATTAAAGTCTATAATTGCGGTCATTCCAATTGCTATGTCGATTAAACTTGCAACCATATTTGCATACAGCACTGGATGTATTTGAGTTTTCAAATAACATTTCAATCTGCCTAAGTAAACAGCAGATGTTGGCTGATGCTGTATTGGCTCTATACTGTGTGCTCCCAGATCCCAGTCACTTCTGAGTTTGGTCTGTGTTCTAGCTCTGTGCACTCCTCGTTTGTCTGAAGCTGGTACATGCGATCAAACAGCCCCCTCCTCCACAGATTCAGCCTTTAATACATAATACACACAGCACTGGTCTGCTGTGGGGGCTGCCTCATCCCTGAAGGTGCACTTTGCTCCATGACTCCTCAAATTAAACCACTGCAGTTCAGCTGAAGAAGTAAGCCTCCTCCATGCAGCTTATAAAATACTCATTGCCCGAGCTTTCAGTGCACAACCTTCAATACTTTTATTAAAGGCTACTGTTTAGTAAGTGTCAGCCACCTGCTTTGCCCCTTAATGTTACAAAGGCATTGAACATCGACATTTTGCATTTATTTAAATACAGTTTTCATTGTTTCAACGATACATGCTAGCTTTCCAGATGTTGGTATCCAGTGATGGTAAAAAATGTTGTGTCTGAACCTTCTCCAGCTGCCTAGACCTGAGTCCATTGTACTTCCTTATACCACTGAACAGGAACCAATGACCAGTCACTGTGCCAGGCTCACCCCCCCTCCCCCTGGGCATTTGGGGCAGGACAGGGAGGGGGGAATGGGGAGCATCGGGCTAGCTCCTCAATTAAATATAACCCCACATCAAACAGCCTGTCAACATGAATTAGCGGGCTTTTGTATAGATAAGAGGCCAAAATAAATTGCTAGAACTATTGCGGCTGGTGCCTAAAGATTTTTTTGAAGGGAGGACAATTCACTATGCATACAAATGTTCTAAAACCTGCCTAATATTAATTCATTAGCTGATTGGTTTTCGACATAGCCCGTCTATGGTTTCTGTGAATATTTGAACATTCATTTAGCAGCTTGTCAATCTTTATATGGAGGGAGCGTCAACACCACTGACAACACTAGACCTTGATGTATGTGCCTTGGTTGCTGTCGCCCACATTAGCTCTGGCTGTTCCTTTTATCACCAGCACCCCCCCTTCCCTCTTCCTACTTTTCACTCCTTCTTCCTATATTTTGCGTGGGGCAGACTGACAGTGAAAATAGGTCATTAGTTAGATGGAGGGGAGAGAGAGGGTGCAGACAGCGGCGAGATCAGGGTGAAAACAGTCATGCAATATTAATGACAGTGGTTCAAACTGTGAAGTGGCTGACCAGCGCTGAGATTTTCCATATGGATTCTATACAGTTTATCACAATTTACATGAAGATTTTGATGGACCTTCATTAAACAAAATCTGGTTTCACTCACAGCGTCTTATGGGAATGCTGTTAGTTATAAATTCTGACTGATACATTGCAAATTTTGAATGTTAATATTTTTACATTAAAGTATTGTTTATTTAATATTTTTCAGGTTTTTATTAACAAGACTTTTCAACCAGAAGTCATAAAAGGCAATTAGAAAGTAGGTACAGTAATTATTTAGTAGTCGATTTATGATTGTGTTGGTCTGATCATGCTTGGCTATTCATTTAGTTTTTTTATGCCAATAATATCACATTGTCATAAATGGCTTCCTTTTGTTGTTTTGGTTATGTTGTTTAAACAGCGGTTGTATTGTGTGTTTGCAGAGCAACAGGAGCAGAGGGGATGAACCGCGAGGAGGCCCCGGGGAAGTCTCCTGAAGACATGTACATCCAACAGAAAGTGCGGGTCCTTCTCATGCTCAAGAAAATGGGATCAAATGTACGTAAAGCTCTTTTTGTGATTTCTATTATGATCTAGATAATGGTGTTTGCAATTGGACTTAAACAATTATTTAAGTTATAAACATCCTGCAGAGGAAGAAGACTATTAATATCATTCATTAGTGTTTGCAGTTCAATAGGATTCAGCTCACATTGTAAAAAAGTATAGGAGCATTAACATTTGAGAGAGGACTGAAATAATACAAACTAATACAAGAATCCCATTCATTTCAGTACAGGTTTATAGAGGTCTATTCTATGTGTAGAACAAGACAAGACATTTAGTTCTTCACAGAGGATTATTTTATCTTAACAACTGCATTAAAAAGATTAAGAGGTTGCTTTTGTTTAGTGCATATCATCTTTCTGAAGCCAGGTGGGTAGGGGAGTGTGTGCGTAATGCTCTTCAAAATCAAAAATGGAAAGATATCTTCATTAGATCTTGAACAGCTATACGTGCGGCCTATTACTGCATATTTTTTCATCGTGCATTCTGGGTGCTCCAGATGGGTGTCACTCCAACCCTACCTATTTAAAATGACAAGCAAATTTGCCCAAAGAAGGCCTACTTGCTGAAACTTTCCTAAACTATAAATACAGCTCCTTTTTTACAAGTTAGAGTCTTAAGAGTCTTGCCATTTTTAATCTTAATCATTTCTGCCTTTTGCAATTTTGTGCATCAGCTCAAATGGCGATCTTAAGATATTATGCTGGCCCAGTTTGATGCAGCAACTGGACTCACTACACTCTTGTCAGGTGCATAATACATCAGCTATTCACTCAGAAGCACCTATCGACATTAATGAAATCACAAACCCTCACACACAATTGACTTAAACATTGATGTAGGTTTCCTGAAGAGTGACACCTGATCCACCCTAATAACCTGGTATTGATTCTGTCTGTTTTTCTGTCTTGTTTGATTGTGTGATTTATATCTTTGTTTCAGCTCACGCCGAATGAAGAGGCTTTCCTCCGAAACTATGCCGGGGTGGTCCACAGTCAGATGAGTCAACTACCACAGCACAACATCGACCAAGGTAAAGAACTTGATTATTTTTTACCACAAATAATTTTCCGTGTAGACCTGCAAGCAGATGAAGCAGCACGTGTTTTGCATAAATATTTCATTTTCCAGACACTAGAGAACCTTAACATTGATCTTGAACATGCTGTGTGTTCAAATTAAGCATGACATCTATTTTTTTGGCAAAACAGATAAATATGTAGAGACATGTATACTGAAGATATGTTTTGCAATGTGCATGTGTTTACCTCAAATGCCTATTATTTTATAGTTGGTCATTGAAAATTAAATAGTGTACCAATATTCAATTTAATTTGTTTTGTATAGCCTAAAATCACAACCTCAGTCGTCTTGCAGAGCTTCACATAATAGTTTTCATTCATCCAGCACAAAAGACAGATCGACCAAGATTCATAAAAGGCAATAAATAGCACTAAAGGTTTTAATCAAACTTAAATCCATGAACTTGGTGTTTTTCCTTGTTACAATCCTCCTCCAATGTTTTCAGTGTTCCCAGATGTAAAACAAGGCAAAGTCCCTGCACACACTCTAGTCCTCTGTAGACCCCAGCAGCATCTGACTACACAGAGACCCCCCCAAGCCCCTCATTAGTCACAGAGCTAACAGCAGTTTACTGAAAACCACTGACTCATTCTGTGTGTGTCTGTGTGTGTGTGTACGTGTGTACGTGTGTACGTGTGTACGTGTGTACGTGTGTACGTGTGTACGTGTGTGCGCATCTCTCACATAGAACATCTACCACTGTCCGCATGATGTTATAATGCTCATTTTACCACCAGAGGGCAATATAGTACTTTTGAGACAGATGAGTCCCTATTGTAGGCAGATGGGTCTTTGGATGGTACCTAAGATGATATTTTTGAAAGGCACTGATTCAAATTTAAGTATCAAAATGTCAAACTGTGACAAAATGAATGCAGCTAAACTACGACACAACTAATAACTTCAATGTATAGTTGTAATTATTACTTAGTGTATGGTTTATATTTTGTTCATTAGTTGCTCTCTATGATATTCAAAAAATATTTTCTGAAAAACTCCTTTCTTGTCTAAACTGAGTTTTTAGTAACCTGTTCAGACCACTAGAGGGCACAGTATGAACAAAAATCCCTTCAGCATCTACTGCAATTGCCTCAAAACAGTAGTGATTTCAGATGATGTTTTTGTGTGTGGATTATCAGTTTCTCCCAGGCTCAGTCTGAACAGTGCTGTCAGATGGAGCGTGCTGTCCTCCTGCTGGGTCCTGGCCCTCACTGTGAGTCCATAATGAGATTCAGCCCTTTGGGGAGGCTTAGAGTTGGGAAAATTACCCACCAGCTTGCCCTGCAATGATGCTCCTGTATCCTTGATCGTGTCCTTACTCAGAGGAGAGGCAGCCGCAGTTGTTTGAAATGACAGATAGATTTGCACTGTTGGGGATGGTGGATGCTTTCTAGGCACTTTGACTTTCGATATATTTTCAAAAGATAGATAAATCAAATCAGTTTATTTTTCCTGAAGATAAATGTTACAACTGGAAGATTTTTGGGTACAAGTAGCAATCACTTGAATAACAGTGTTTTGCTAAAAGCAGAATAATTCATACAATTAGGGCTAAGAGATTAAAAAGAGCTTGTCAGTGGCTAATCAGCCATATCCCCATTTGAGAAATTATTTTTTAATTGAATTCCAGCAGAATTATCAGATTTTTTTCCAGTTATATTTTTGTTTTTCAGTCTGCTTTATTAAAGTAATCAATGCAAAATGGAGAGCATTATAGCTACTGGCAAAAAAAAGTTAAGAAGAGGTATGACTGACAATCAAATCAAATCAGTGTAGTAGGAAATAAAGGATACTGTATACTCACATGCACATTATCACATGCACATTTATATTACTCAGAATAATAGTTACCTGCAGTTATTCAAGGAGCCAATGAGCTAATTGAATGTTTTCTTTGAATGTTTTTTTTTCTTGACTATGTCAGGATTGCTCTCTCACTACACTGTACACTGTTTGACTTCTGCTGGAAAAATGATTGGCTCATAGCTATAAATAAGAGGGAGAGGACATGGGTTAAATGCACAGATTGTAAAAAATGTTGACATTTTTCAAATTTCAAAGTACATTGCTACATCCGAACCTTTTGTCGAACACAAAAATCTTTTCTTTAGCTGTTCTGGTTAGTGTGTTTTACACGAGATACTACCTCCCACTTAAATGCTATGGGCCCTCTTCAGTGTAAGCCTACAGCTCTGGGCATGTGCCGCATCAATACTGCGAAGAAGAGCCTTGTTAATAATGGATGCCGACTGGAGAAGGTGCTGGGCCAATGTATTATACATCAAAAACCGCCACATTTAGTGTCATTTGGCTGCATGCCACCTCCACACCGCTCCCATGAATTATTAGTGTTCTTGCATCTTTCCCAAAGCACTGTGATTAGGCTCTGTGACCAGGGTGTTAATCGCTCTTAATATGCATCGTGGAATTGGGAAATGGTTTCAGCACGATGTGAAGGCTCTGAGTAGGCTCTGAGGAAGCTCTGAGGTGG
Source organism: Scartelaos histophorus (assembly GCA_000787155.1). Taxonomy (NCBI): domain Eukaryota; kingdom Metazoa; phylum Chordata; class Actinopteri; order Gobiiformes; family Gobiidae; genus Scartelaos; species Scartelaos histophorus. The sequence continues at coordinate 2,572 of KN519381.1, read as the reverse complement.
GAAATAAAGAAGAGGCTACTGTTTGATCCCATTTACAGCTCAAGAAGATGAAAGCAGCCTTTTTTATCATAGTGTTGTGCAGAATACAGGCTTATTTTGCATTTGAATCACCATAAAACCATAGACCAGACCGGCGATTGTATGGAGGGAGACAGTGACGCTACTTTTGAATACACAGAGTAAAAGCACAACAGTTTATGCAAGACGCCGTTTTCTTTTGTCAACATCTGAAACAAAACATGCAAACAACCCAGCACAATAGATGCTACAATTAATGTGCCAATGTGCGTGTGATCAATTTTAATGTGCAGTGATTTGCATATTGATTTCAAATATTCTTCCAGCTGCAACCTTCTATCTTAACTGGAGATCAACAAACATACACAAGATTCTAGGCTTCTTTCACTGAGATGCATAGGTCTTTTTGGCAATTGCAACTTACAATCTTCGGCTATTAATAGATTATACCTGTTGGTTGTGGGGTGTGGTTCAACCCAGGCGGCGGATGTTTCCACTAAAGAGTCTGTTAAAACCTGCTTTTACTGGCAGATGATTGTCTGTGGACTTCTCAAATAAAAAGTTTAAACTTTATTCCAAAAGTATGCCACCCCTTTCATGTTTTAGTTTGAACGTTTTTTTCCCCATGGCTAAAATGCGTGGATTTGCATATTGGGTAGCACAAACCCTCAAGTCATGGCTCAGTTTCAGCTTATCCTTGTCTGCACTTGAATATAACTTTACCATTGTGAATCCAAAGTCTTGCTCAGTATTGTTTTTTGCTGTGAGGCTGTGTACCCCAGCTCTCCTCAAACACAGCGGTTTCCATTCACACTCTGTTTGTCTGAGTCTGATCCAGGTCATTACTGCGGCTCTGACCTGTCTGCAACATCTCAGCAGCTGAATACAAAAACACTGTTTATTTTTCCAGGCTGCTGTTGTATTCTAACTTCAGTTTGAGTTGTAAAATCATTTCTGAAGGCAAGATAAGAGTATTATTAATTCATACTTATTAGTTTTAACCTAAAACTAATTGATTTGTCTCTTTTGATGTTTGTTTTTAGTCTTATTTTTTGTACTGTACTGTATACGCTAGGATTGGGCTTTGCATAAATATTATAATGTAAACAAATAATATAATAGTTTAGCTAACTTCATATGGAAACAATTTAAATGTATGTTCAAGAGCTGTAGTTTATTATTTTTTTTGTTCTTTTTAAAGACAGTACAGTAGAAGAACCTTGTTTGTTTTGGCTGGTAGCTGCAAGCTCTTCTCAGAAAAGCAGAAAAGCAAAAGGCATGGAGGGAATTAGCTGGGTTGTTCTGGTAGCACATTGTGAATTTATTCAGTCTGGTACTTTTCTTTGCCTGTCAGTGCACCTTATTTCATATATGGTCAGGTCATAGAGAGAGTTTTGAGACCTTTTGCTCACACCTCACAATAACATTGAATCATTGTACATTTTGGAAGAATCTGCCTATAGCATTTCATGCAAATTAAAGATGGTTGTCAGAGGACACTGAGGGCATCTCTTGTGGTAGTTATATTGATTAGGTTATGGCTTGGCTGTTTCAGGAACTCTTTCATTCAAAGGTCATTACAAGAACACACTTAAATCAGATTAGATAATATGGAGGATCTCTGTAGTAATGATATATTTTAGTTGCGCTGTGCTCACCCAGAATATTTTAGCACTTGATTCATTTGCATTTTACTGACAGAAACTCCGCTCATTCTTAAATTATTCTCACAGATTTCACTTTCTTATCAAATATTGTTTTGGATCTCTACTTTGAGAAATGAAACTTTGGGGGGCTGCTGTTCAAGTCGAGGGTCACTCAATTTACATTTCAAATGGATTTAATTGGCTTATTAGCATACATGCAAATCTATATTTTGGTGTGCAGTTTTAATCAGACCAAAGAGAGATTTGCCCCCAAACACCCAGCAGTGGAGAAATGCATTCATTGACTTTTGTCTTAGGTAAGAGAATTTGGGTGAATTTGTGTCATTCAAATGGAATATCAATGTTGACCCTATCCCACAATGCAATACAACACAGAGTAGCCAACATGTTCTAGTAGTGCTATGGTAAATAGTTGCTTTATTAGTCAGCTACTTGTTAGTGACCTCTTGTGGTTGTAGTTGGTAGCTTTTCTCTCCTATTTATTTTAAGAATAAAGCATACTTGATCCATCTTGTCTGAGGTAATGATAACCTTTGTAAAAATGAATGAGATTAAAACTGCAACACATCACTTAAAAATACATTTAGATTTTATTTGGAGATTTTTAAATTCAACATTTCACTTTTGACATTTCACTTCAACAATGTACCACTCAAGGCTAACAATCAGAGCACTTGTTATCTTGTCTAATTTGATGAGGGGAAGTTTACGCCCCTTAGGAGGACGGCTTTGTGAAAGAGGATGAGGGTGAGTTACCATGGTGATCTTGACGTCCTGGGAAAACTGCCTCTTCCCTGTGGGCTATAGGATGTTGTTGTTGTTGCGCATTGGGGCTCTGCTATTAATCACAACAACATGGCTAGTAATAATAATAATAATAATAATGT